>JAXDDW010000002.1:12745000-12942500 GCA_034670385.1 Hoplostethus mediterraneus
CCACACACATCACTCAGATCGCTCTTAGTGGTCTAGGTGTCTAAGCTTTAGTCTATAGTCCATAAGAGAGGTGTAATTCCAGTCATGTAGCAGGATGAAGAGCAGTCTGCTTAGCAGGCCCATGTCTGCCATAGGAGGGATGGAGGGAAGAGAGGGACGGAGGAAAAGAGGATCCAGTGAGACGCTCAGAACCAGTCCAGTTCCACCTCAACGCTGTCCAGAACGGAGCGAAGGCAACACTGGCCGTAGCATCCTGACATGGTTACCAAATACAAAGACTTCTCTCTCTCTCACACACACACACATAGACACAAACAGACGCACACATGCACACACACACACACACACACACACACACTCACATACACACCAGACGGAAAGCTAACCATAACACATCATGATTGTGTCTCCTTAGCCTCCCTGCCATTAAAAACGTCCATGTTATCCAGAAAGGAAAGGGTATAATCCGGTGTTGTGTGTGTGTGTGTGTGTGAGTGCTTCCTATAGATGCTGTGTGTGTGTATAGGGGGGTGGGCTGCTGTTGCTTCGGCGTCCCTGGTAGCCAAACGTGCTGCTCTCCCCGAGCTGTACCTAAAGCCTGAGAGGACTGCACTGTGGATGGGGAAGGGAGAGTGCGAAAACGTGGACTGGAGTAGTAGAGGACTGGAAAACTGAAAGCAGGGAGCTCCCCATCCCGTGTGTGTGTGTGTGTGTGTGTGCATGCATGGTAACGTATGTTCAGCATACCAATAGGGATGGAGGGATGGAGGGAGGAAGGGTAAAACAAGCAACAAGACAGACTGAGGTAGCGGTAGAGGAGTATTAGTGATTCCAATATCAAACGCTTACTTTTATTTTAATTTTGTATCCTTCCATTTCTTTCGATTGCAAATTAAAGACAAGCCTCTCTCAAAGTCGGCCTAACCTTAAAATGTCACCTTGTCAGAAGCCAATTAATATTGACGCCTTGACTAATTTGGGAGAGCGAGGGCTTTTAATACTATGTGATCTGTGATCTGGGTGGGGGATCACTTTGGCTATAATTACATTATGCAGACGGAGAAAACGGATTCAGGAAGACCAAATTTAAACACATGATGCAATTTCAATAATCCATCTTATTCCATCCATCTAGAGTATTTATTGTTTAGCGTCCAGCCTCTCTCTGAGCTTTCAAAAAATGTTACAACGATACAATGAAGTCACAGCTTCATTTGGGCTTTCACAATAAAATAAACTAAGGGAAATTGTATGCATATGCTCCATTTGCTGTAATGCTTTCCCATGTAGGCTCATGTAGTCTACAAGCATGAGAATGGTATCAGCATCACCACCTCTAAACCTCTTTTGTCACATCCTCTCTCTCTCTCTACAATATCCCCTCTCCTGGTTCATTGTCTTTGAAATCTCTCCCACCTTCCTTCCTCTCCCACACTCTTGTTCCCCCCGTTGATCTCTGAACATCCTTCCTCCTCCCTCTTTTGTCTCCTTTCCATCCTCTCTCCCTTTTCTTTCTCTCAGTCTCCCTTTCTCTCCCCGTCTCTCTCCCCCTGGTGTGGTGTCAGTGGCCTGGGTGCTACTCTTTCTGACAGCAACTGCACTGACGTCAATGACATTCTTCTCATGCTTAGTGCGACATCAGACACCGGCGCTCAGAGAGGCCACTCTGCTGCACAGGCGCAAGGCTGCAGCCAAACTACGGACCGGAACAGCTCACCACTGAAGTCGGACTAGGAAAGGGAGAGGGTGAGAGAGATGGAGGAGAAGGTAGGAGAGCAAAGCGTAGAGAAGAAGGAGGACGCTACACTATGAGGGACAGAAATATGACTGATGTGATTTAAAGGCTCAATCCCAAGTGCTGTGATTACCCTGATAATTCATATATGGATTCATTTTATGATGTCAAAAACTCTTACTGTATGTTTCATTAGCCGATTTATCAAGCATCCAAGCAGGGGTGACCTTTTTCAAAGTTGATTTCTGCTGCTTTTAGATAATGAACACTGCACCCTCTTCAGTTTTACTACTACTACTTACTGTCAAACCAACGAGTGTCTGTCTCATTACCTTGACACAGCATCTCCCTGCCCGCCCCAATAGGTCAAAGGACACTGGACAAAAAAAAATGCATTGACAGGTGGGAGAGATCAATGGGGGCGTTGGGGATGGATAAGGAGCAGGGAAGCCCAAATGTGGGCCTCGTCTAGGCTCTCCCCGTCTGATTTAGAGTTACTATTAATTACACCGCCTTTATTGTCTTTCTCAGCAGGGTGGCAGAGCGGGCACCTCAGCAAGCCTACGCATTACAAGTAGTCAATACACTCAAACCGTCACCTCCGTGACTCACGCCTATGCCGGTTTATGGCAGGACCCATAATGGCTGTGCACCATGAGTTCTCAATATAGTGCAATGTCATCAATTCCTCATACACAAGGAGGCTATGCAAGAGGACAGATGTGAAGCTTTTGTCACAGGGGAGGCAGGTGGTCAAAGCATTTGTCTCCACAAAGCAGCTTCTCCACATTTACTGAACAGTAGATTTTGTGGAAATGCTCGAATGATGCTCTTAAACATGGTGTGTGTGTGCGTGTGTGTTAGTTAGTTAGTTAGTTAGTTATATGCACTCTTCTACAAATACTGGCAGCAAGAAGAAGTGACTATAAAAGGACAAGTCTGTTGTGGCCTAGTGTGTCTGTGTTGCTATAAGGTTGGCGTAGGTGTGGCCTTTTGTGGTTTGACACAAATCTTGCAGGTTGTACATAGAGTAGACATAGTCTGGCTAGGGGTTGCATCAGACTAAGTCAGATATGACTATATGGGGCTGACAATCCATTATAGAAATACTGACAAGTCTAGCATATCTTAATGGATCAAGTGTTTAAAGATGGCAGCCTCCTGGCATTGATCTGGCAGGAAGTGCACTCTAAAATTAAACCTTAGCACCTTGAAGGGTTCTTTGGCTTGTCCGTGAAAGAGAGCACTTACAGGGACAATGTAGAACCTATTTTAGAGGTCTTAAGTAAATGGCTTCACCTTCAACCATAATGCTTTACGTGTTGGAAAATAGAAATAAAAATTGAATAAAAAAGATGTATTGCGACACTGTATGTTGACCCGTTTAAGCACTCGGTCTGCTGATATATGAAGGTCTGGAGGGTCACTGATGCTGTGAAAATGTGTGACATATAGCTACAGAAAAGATGCAGGAATGACGGGAATGAATGGCTTCATGCTACTGAGCTTTCAGCAGAATTTAACCCTCCCTAAACATCTGAGAGTGTAGGCAGGGCTCTTGAACTGTCAGTCACGGTGCATACATAGGATTTTGTTTGTGACACATCAGTGTTGCAGGGAGGCTTGAACAGACAGCACTGACAGATTAACAGACTGACACAAGCAATGTCATGTCCAGAGACAAAGACTGCAAAGCACCATGTGAAGGCTGACAATCACCCTCTGTTCATAAATCATGTACAGTTACCAGTTTTGTCAAACTAGTCACTGCTACTTATAACTAGCTTCTCTGAGGATGACTGAAGAAGTGTCAAACCACAAAAGGCCACACCTACGCAAACCTTATAGCACAACAGCTGCTTAAGCCTGGGGATATTTCTTTCCGGGCCGACCACCACTCTCCTCTTTTCTCTTGTAAATTCATTTGTATACCACTAGGCTTGCTCCAGTGAACCACATCTCTGCAAAATATGTCAGCCATATTTGTATTCTGGTTGTGTTCCACATCATGTTCATGTTCGTTGGCTCCCCCCAAAGGATGTCTGTGTTTGCCAATCCCTCATCACAACCATCCAACGTCTTAAAATAGCCAGAAACATCCTTCATACAGGGCTCATTTAATTTAGCTTTCAGCCAGATTTAAGCATTACAGCGAATAATAATAATAATAATAATAATAATACATTTTTACTACAACAAATAATCTAAACTTTCTATCAAAAATATCTATTCTTTATTTATAAATCACACATAGGACTATGTATACTAACACACACACACACACACACACACACACACACACACACACACACACACACACACACACACACACACACACACACACCAAAGACACCAGTCATCACGTTACTCATAATGTGTGCATACCTGTGAAGGAGGTCTTGGTGATGGGTGGTGGGTTACACATGGGTGATCTCCTGTTGGGGGAAACAAACACACACTGACATGTTTCCTTCCCAAAATAACAAAATCAGTAGTTCACCACTACTCCTTCATCCAAACTTTCTACATGACTCTCAGCAGAAAGCATGCAGCATCGTCCTTCACGTCACATCTCTCACTTCATATTTAGGGAGCACTATGGCGGAGGGCACCTTTACAGACTACAGATTGCTGTTGTTGTAGTACCTACTAAGCACAGTAGAGGGCGAACAAGACCAGACCCTGTGCAAGCACTCAACACAGTAGAGGAAGGTACAGCATGTCAATGAGGGCAGTAGTACAGAAGGAGAGTAGGCAGACTGCAAAACGAGGCCAGTGATGTAGGAGAACATCATATTTATACAGTGGATATGATCAAATATTGTGATATGATATATAGAGAGAGCTATGATGACTATAACACAATCTCTTCTCTAGAAGCAGCTTTTATTTCTGTCCACAAAGGGAACAATAACAAAGGCAGTGGCGACTTACTTATTGGATGCTCTGTCTTGTTGTATATTGGTTAATGCACCAAAATTGTTCCGTACGGTTCTCAAACTGGCGAGAACCTGAAGCAGGGATTAAAACAAAATGATTTGTACTTTTTCAGTTCAATATAAACATCAATTTATAGCAGCATATAACACCAAAACAATACAATGAGATTGGCACAAGCCCTCACCTGTGCAAATGGCGTTACAATCATATCGTCACCATGACTAGAAGACAGAGAGAGAGAGAGAGAGAGAGAGAGACAGAGAGAGAGAGAGAGAGAGAGAGAGAGAGAGAGAGAGAGACATGTTCAGTCCAGGATTGATGGATTCAGTAGGCCTATATTGACATTTTACAACAGGATGTTTTCTGAAAGGACAAGAGGGGGAGAGTCATCACATCAAATTAGGATCAGTGTATCAGACACGTTCTATCATAGTGTCATGTTTAATTTACACCAGCTACCAGCTGAGCCCCCACTGTGCTGACTGATAAATCCACAACTCATAAAAGGTTTAGTATAGCTTCAGCCATTTGTTTCAATAAAACCAACAGGCTATAGTTAATGGCTTTATTGTTGGACGTGTCTCAATACACATAAGATACATTCAAATAATATAATTTCCCCTCATCAGCACCTACCAATAGATTCTCCGACTGAGGACACTGTAAAACCTGCCTATATTCACTTGCTGTATAGACACCTGCTCCTTCTCCTCTTCGTCTCTTTCCTGTCCTCTATCAGTTTATTTCAGTCAGGCATTCACAATCTGTTTTTGTTTTTTTTAGTCACACTTGGGAGCTGCCCAGCACAACCACAGTCTTCTACTGTTGGCCACTGAGCAGCTTTACTGGAGCATCTGGGGCTGAAGTGCCTGGCTCAAGGGCACCTTGGCAGCAGGTTGCGGGTGGGGTGTAACTCATTCACATTCCCCAGGCACATTTTCCCAGCCGGCCCGGGGATCTGAACTAGCAACCTTCCAGTCACAAGCCTGCTTCTCTGCCCCACCATGTGATGTTTCTGTCTTGACTGTCAATATTTGACCAGGTGTCAAGAGCGTGTTAGAGACATCGTCATGGAGTACACAGTCTATGAGCCAGTTCTACTAGACCATAGCCACGTCATGGGCACACATAGTAGCACATGACGGATCACAAGCTGACATGTCTGGTTTGAACGTCCAAGGAGACTCCCATTGCAAAACACATGGAAGGAAGGTAGGAAGGAAGGAAGGAGTAGTAGTAGTCCTGCATTCCCTTCCATATCTTCTACCTTATATGGTATGGATGGCTAGACATCTGTGATTTAGTTTTTAATATTTTATTTGGCCAACAATGTGCTGTCATAGCCGTATTGGACAGCTTCATTTGTTTTGTTTTTTCCAGTAGGTTATTCCCTTTGAGGCATTACTATCGTTAGTTCTCTAGAAAATGTCTCCTGGCTAAGCACTTCATGAAACAGAAAAGTTATCTTAGCCTTTCATTTAATTGTTTAGAACTGTTAAGAATAATAGTTTCCTGCAGCTATCTAAATTTTCCTATTATCTTTGATTTGACAAAATTGGAAACAATTAGTCTGTTTGTGGCAGCATGTGACATAAAACAGCCTAATGATATTAGGCCTAACAGCCTAACCACCACATTGTAATGGTGGTTTAAGTGTGGGAACTGGATACTGGGTGAGGTCAAGTTGGGTTATTGGTCCAAGCAGCAGGAAAAAGTGTAAGGTTACTACAGGACTTTTCATCCTTTCCTTTGTTTGTCTTTCCTTCAGACTGGATAGAAATGCTCAGTCTGTTTATTTCCTTTAGCAGTGAGTGTCACTGGATAGCCACCATAGTATGGGAAATGAGGGATATGCTATCAAAATACAGCGGACATTTTCCCTGAAAATCCTGGTTGATTTGTTCATGTGCGTTGACTTTTCTAAAACGTGCACTACTAAAGCTGTGAGGCGATGGGGCATCAACACTATAAAAGCCAAAGGATTTAAGAAATTCAGGAGGTAAGACTGGTTACATTCACTGCACAAATCCTATCCGTATGACTTCCATGCACACAAGTTACTATGTGGCAATTATCAAACAGGCACTTTAACTCTAAAATGGACTGAACTGTGCTTGTGGGCAACTTGTTATTGACTGTGTTGTTTATGCTACGGGACATGGCTAAGAATAGTCGTAGTCCTAGAATAGAGTCCTCTCTCAATGTGACACCAATCAGCTGTCAGTCATGCAGACTTCCTGCCATGGCCAAAGCAGCCTTTGTGATGGCTATAAGGCCTAGCTATAGGGGATAATAAACCAAATCACCACACACATCCTCTTTGGATAAAAAGATATGAATATTTACCGAAAGGTACTGTGGTAAGGATAATAAGCTGGGTAAAAAAAATATACAGAACAAAAGACAAGGAGGGCATGGTAGTGAGATTGAGAGAGAGAAAGGGAGAGAGAATAAAATAGACTAAATAAGGGGGGAAATGAACCACTTTGAGAGAAGGAAGGAATTTGATGCTTATTGGGAAAGATGCAGAGGAGTGCTAAAACATCAACTCACATGTCACTGGCAATGGAGGAGTTTCGGGACATGGATTTGGGCGAGAGGTCGTAGTCGCTGTCGGAACGATAGAGGAACGACTCTCTCCGTTGGCTGTGGACGAAGTTGGCCTGCAGGATGAGGCCTGACCCAGGGCTGGCCATTGGGTCCAGGGGGCTGCGACCCGATGACGTGCCATTGTCCACATCAAAACTGTATTGAGAGAGAGAGAAACAGAGAGAGAGAAATCAGAATCTGACAATGCACAAAACAGTTCATAGTAATAGAATGGAAATGGTTAAACAGAGAAACCAATTCAAACGTTATTCTGATGATTCTGAACAGTTCAAGCAACATTTGCGAACATGTTCTCCAACGACTCTCCAAAAGAATATCTTAGGATTCACGATGATGTCAGAGTGTGGTTTTATTATCAATATTGAAATTATGAGGGATTTGTGGAACATGCAGCAATAACCCTGACCATCAACATGATCTATCCATCATGTTACATTCTACATCATACAACAGGCCAACCTGTAGTGTCACTGTCACACTTGTGGCACTTGACCACTGGGAGTACCTCGGCTCCTCACGATGCCACTGACTCACATAGTAAAGACCTTCCTACAACAGTGACAGCATTTCCCATCATGATGTCGCGATGAGCTCCTTAGTGTCTCCCGGGTGATCGTCAGATCAGGTGATGACTAACGCCAACCACCAGGGATATCTGTCTCATTGCCAGGGTTACCAAGCAATCCCATAATCCCACCTAGTGTCGATGCTGGGGTCAGGGGGGATTCCCCCTGCAGCGTGATGCCAAATCCACATAGGGATGACGTTCCCTTTGTCATCATCATCCTCCTCATCCTCATCGCTATGGGAACAGCCTCAGTATTAATCCTCATTTACGCTTGAGCCAGTACGGGACACATTCGCCTTCAATTTGCTGGTGTGTGTGTGCGCACATGAGTGTGCATGAGCATAGGATGTCCTCAGAACAGAGTGAACAGTGTGAGCTGAATGCTCATGCTGTGTCAGCGTTGTCTGTGCTGTGTGTTTGTTCGTGTACTGATTGTGTGCAAATGTGTGTATCTGTGCGTATGCAGAAATAAACCCCAGGCATGGAGCAAAATTGTGTACTACATGAACTCTCTCCTGCTGACTAATTGGACTGTGAAACAAACAGGGAATAGGGAATGACAGAAGTGTGTGTGTGTGTGTGTGTGTGTGTGTTGTTTGCATGGGGGATAGGGAGACTGTCAGAACACTAATAACATGCTCTCCCATGCGACTAACTTTGCTATCAGTACCCTTTCTCTTTTCTCTCAGGTTCATATGATTTCTTCAGAACATTTCACACCCTCAACAATTCATTGATTTATTTTAACAGGTTCTGGTTATGAATACCTTAAACTACGTTTAGCAGTTTTGGTTGTAGTCAAGAAAATGGTGGTTCACTAACTGGCGTCGTGGTTTTTGAGAGAGAGTTTTTTTTAAGAGGAAAAGTGAGAATGCTGCCTTTTTTCCCACAGGGCCCCCAGGGCCGTATCACTACAGCAGGCCAAGGCTCAATCTTACACACCCAGGCTGAAACCATCTATTATGGATAGGGTCTTCTTTTCTACCTTTCACACACATACACACCCCATGTAAAACCAGTGAAACCATACACCAGTGTTGTCCTCCCTCTACAGACGCTTTTCCCACAGGGCACATTTTCTACCTCCACCCATTCCATCCATGTCACAAAAGAGCGAGATAATAAGACTATGTGCATGGCCTATGGACTAGGTTCTCCAAGGGCCATATTAAAGCCAGAATGTTACATTTTACCATAAGAGTAAACATGAGTATCACTTGATGAATTGTAAAATAAGCAATACAAGAAGAGTCAACCTAATCAGTGGCATCCACTTCCTTACTCAAACTGAAGCACTGTTACTTCAATTCCATATTTGAGTCAAGATATTTAAAAAAAACAAGTTATGTTTCACTTCTGTGACAACCGGTGATCCCTTTGGATCCGTATCTACAGCCACAGCAAGTACACAGGACATGCCAGGCATATTTTCCATAACAACTAAATGGGTAAATGCTGTGCTATCGCTCTGTGATCTCTCGGAGTAGCCGGAGTTAACAGTCTCTTTATCTTCGGCAAACACACACACACACACACACACACACACACACACACACACTCACTCCCACACACACACACAGCTTTGCCCAAGCCCAATTTTGTTCCCTTTCCTACACAGCTCACCCAAACCTCTGTCTCTGAAGTCTGATTCCTCTCTCACTGTGCTGATCTTCCTGTATCATGTACCCAATCAACAGAATGCCAGTCTAAAGCAGTCTTAACTACCGCAACCCCCTTATCACACCAACTGACTGATAAATGAGACTTTCCATGTGTTCACCTGACTGTAGTTGTCACAAGTCAGTGTGTGTTTGTGTGTCTGTGAGCAAGAGAGAGACACATGACAGATAGAGAGGTAGCGTAAGTGTTTAAACATAACACCCAGCATACGTTCTGCTCATGACTCATTATCACACATATGCTGGCGTCACAGCCCACACATATTTTAGACAACCCTCTGACACGTAACCCCACTCTCACACACAAATCCCATCACACCGCATACGCCGGATGTGCATGGCTACACGAACACGCCCCGTTTTAGAATCAGAGCAGTGATACTCCAGGACCAGACAGCTGTGGTATTGCACCAGCACTCGTTTTCTACTTGTTTTGTTTGTTTTCTACTCTGACACAAAGCAGCAACTTTCCATGAGTAAGCATGAGCAAAAAATTTGCAAAAGTGTCAACACCCTTATGACGCTGCTGTGAGATTCAACACAGTAAAGCACACCTATAACTCAGCTGGAGTTGAGACAATAGGAAACCAAACCCAAAAAGGGAGTGATCCAGGGCTAAGATCTGATTGGCTAGAAAGGAAGCATTTACCCCAAACATTGGACAGGTGACAGAAAGCTCTTTTAAGCTGCTCCAGATATCCCATCTGCTGAACATCATTCGGAGACCTCGTGTGGAAAAGCCATATATGTCCTCAACCTCCTCAGGGTCACCCTGAGTTTAAAACTAACACAAACCATATTTCCACATTTTTTCAAAAGAACACAAGAGATTTTGCTCTCACTTAATTTCATAGACAGAGAAATCTGCTCTGAAGAAAAATAGTCAGAGGCAGTACTTGTTATATTTAGACCATGGGACACTAAATCTGAACCTCATACTAATTCAATTCTTTTAGATGGGGTAGCAGCCATTTAAGGTCAGATGATCCACCACACCTACTTGATAATAGGAGAAATTAATAAGGGCTATAATGTATTTCGCTGTGATCGCCTGAGGAAGGGTGGTGGCATAGCAATTTATATCAAAAACAAATTCCATACTAATCTAGTTACTACTGTGTCCATTTGCAAGCAATTTGAACTCCTTATCCTGAAACTTGAGCTCACTCAGGGTCAGTTTCTCAACATCATTGGATGTTATAGACCACCGTCAGCCTGTTCTGAAGCCCTATCTTCTTTAGCTCAATATGTATCTAGTTGTGATTCAAATGAGCTTCTTCTAGTTGGGGACCTAAACTGGGATTGGTTGACTTCGGCATCAGATAGCCTTAAATCTGTATGTGACTCTTTTAATCTCACTCAATTAATTGATGGTGCAACTCGCCCAAACATTAAATGTCCTGAGAGATCAACACTACTTGATTTGATTCTGACAAATGCTCCTCATAAATTCTCAGGCATAGGCATCTTTGCAAATGACTTGAGTGACCATTGTGTCATAGCAGCAGTTAGACAGGCTAAACTCCCCAAAACCAAGCCTCGACTTCTTGAGAAAAGGGACTTTAAACATTTTTGTGAGCAAGCCTTTTTTCATGATTTATCTGCCTATGATTGGAAGAGAATTTCTCTCATTGATGAAGTAGAGCTGGCCTGGAAGTTCTTTTATGATGGTTTCTTGAGTATGGTAAATAAGCATGCTCCATTTCGTAAATTTAGAGTGAAAGGTAGAAACAATCCCTGGTTTTCTCCCGAGCTGAATAGTCTTCTTAAAGAAAGGAATGTAACCTGGGCCAAAGCAAGGCAAAGTAAATCTGAGGCTGATTGGCTCAACTTTAGACAGCTTAGAAATCGCTGTACCTCTCTTATTAAAAGAGCTAAATCTGAGTTTTATCTCTCAGAAACCACAAAAAATCTAAATGACCCTAAGAAGTTTTGGAAAGTAATAAAATCCTCCTCGGGTCATGTATCCTCCACTGAACCCCCTGCATGCATTGTTAAAGACTCTTGCACTGTAACTGACAAATCAGAAAGGCTTAACTGTTTTAATGAACATTTTATCTCTGCTGTTTTTTTATTTGAATCTGTGTATCCTAATTTGAAAAATTCTGATTCTGATGTGCAAGATGACATTGCTCTGCCTGTATTGTGTGAACCTGTTGATGGCCCATTTCACTTTATGCCTGTATCTGCATATGAGGTCCATAGAGCCTTAAAGCAACTGGACACTAAGAAATCAGCAGGTCCTGATCAGCTTGATCCGTATTTTCTTAGACTGGCTGCAGATTTCATTGCTGAGCCTTTGTCAACGATTTTTAATATCAGTCTTCTTAGTAACGAGATCCCAAAAGTTTGGAAATCTGCCTTTGTTCTCCCCCTGCTAAAAGTGGGGGATCCCTCGAACGTAAACAACTATAGGCCAATTTCGAAACTTTGTATTCTAGCCAAAGTCTTTGAAAAGCTTGTCAGCAATCAGCTAAAAGAGTTTTTAGATGAAAATAGTATTTTATCTAAATATCAATCAGGTTTTAGGAAAAAGCATAGTACTGTTACTGCTGCCCTCAAAGTATTAAATGACATAATTGAAGCTTTAGACTGCAAGAAAGTGTGTGTAGCACTCTTTATTGATTTATCAAAGGCATTTGACACGGTGGATCATAGCATTTTGGTAAACATGCTCCACTCTATCGGCTTATCTGAGCATGCAGCAGCCTGGTTTACCAACTACCTAACGGATAGAACAGAATGTGTTCAGATGGCAGGGTCCACCTCCTCTTTCTTGACAGTTGCAAAGGGGGTGCCTCAAGGCTCTGTGTTAGGACCTATATTGTTTTCCATTTACGTTAACAACCTTTGCGAAAATGTATCAAATGCTATGTACCACTTTTATGCTGATGACACTATCATCCATTGCTGTTCATCAACTGTTGTACAGGCCTTTGACTTTTTACAGTCTGCCTTCGATATTGTTCAGTCCCGCCTGCAGAAATTGAAGCTGGTCTTGAATACAGATAAAACAAAAGTCATGCTGTTTTCCAAAGCTAGTGAGCCACAAGATCTCCCTGTTTTAACCTCCCATGGAAAAGTACTTGAACTAGTCGCAAGTTATAAATATTTGGGCATTCACATTGATCGCCAACTGTTTTTTAAGTCCCATATCTCAAAGTTAGCTTCTAAGCTCAAGGTAAAGTTAGGTGTCTATTTTAGAAATAAATCGTGCTTTTCCCGTGGAACCAGGAAATATCTTGTGTCATCGACCTTCTTACCTCTGCTAGACTATGGTGACCTCCTGTACATGAACGCTTCTGCTCAATGTCTGCATTCCTTGGACTCTGTGTATCACTGTGCCTTGAGATTTGTCACTGGATGTAAACATCTTACTCATCATTGCACATTGTATGTAAAAGCGGACTGGCCATCCTTGTATGTACGCAGGTTTACCCACTGGTTGAGCTTTATATACAAAACTCTCCTTGGTCTGGTCCCTACCTATCTGTGTATATATCTTCTATTCAGAAATCAAGAACATTATAGCCTCCGCTCACAGGACACTTTGCAATTGAATGTTCTGCGTGTTCGTACTGAGTTGGGCAAAAAAGCGTTTAAGTATGCTGCCCCCTCTGCCTGGAATACTCTCCAGAAAGACTTAAAATTACAAGAACTGATCAGTTATGATGCTTTCATATCGATTTTAAAGGACTTAGAACGTGAAAGTATTGGAAATTGTCATTGCTTTTAATTCAGTATCTGTGCCCCCCAAACCTGCTTTTAATTTATTGTTATTTTGTATTATGTCTGTCCTTGTGTAGGAACGTATGCCTGTGTCCTTGTGCTGCCCTCTTGGCCAGGTCCCTCTTGGAAAAGAGATTCCTTATCTCAATGAGGTCACCTGGTTAAATAAAGGTTTAAAAAAAAACAACTTATTGCATTTAAATTAAGAATTATTTTATTTTAACAATGAACAATTAAACAAAAAAATTGAATAGATAAAGAAAATAATATTTTAGGTTTATGTAGCTATGGTCAGGGAACCGCCATCATATCGATGGTGGACAACATGACCTAATTAATCAAATTAATCAAATTTGATATATTAGCAAACCAACATATCGATCTAATCACACTCTGGACCGAAAGGTTCAAGGTTCAAACAAGACACCGATTCGTTTTGAAGAAATCTGCATCAAAGCTTCTGGATATGTCATGTTGCTAAACCTTCCATGCTAGGTAGAGTCTTCAAGTAAATACATCAAATGTTGTGGACTGATACTCTGGCTACGTTAGCCTACCCCCTAGTAGCCAAAACCCAAAGAATGCCATTTCCCACAGGAGTCGAGTTTCCTCAATAGTTTCAGGTTGCAAGAAATATAATTTTGGCTTTGTGTGTTGCCAGAAAAACTTTTATAAGCATTGTAATATAGCACCAATGTGAGGTAGTTGTAAGGGCATTGAGATAGACTATGGCTACTGTGACTTTATACTGTAGGACAATCCTGGGTCATACACATGCCTGATAACATTCTCAACAGCTCTCTCTCTCTCTCTCGCTCGCTCTCTCTCTCTGTGTCTCTCTTGCTCTCTCTCACTCTTGCTCTCTCTCTCTCTCTGATCAACAGACTCATTCATTCTCAGCCCTGGGTCATTTGTGCAATTATAAAAACCACAGGACTTGTCATTAGAGAGCTGGAGACTTACTGTAGAGAGGTCAGGCCACAGTGTCTTTGTAAATAATGAACTTGGGGGAAGGGAGTGAGATATTCTTTTCCCAATAATCAGGTGGGCAAGGAAAAGAAAAAATATATATATTATGATTTACTTTTTTCACTCCCCAAAAAGGCAATCTAGTACAGGGCGTGATGTTTAGAATTTAGTGCATCCTAAAAATCACACAACTAAAACTGGGTCAAAAATGAGGTCACACAGAACCAAAATTACCCACAACCACCACTGCTAAAACGAATTTCAGGCAAATGAGTGCTGTGAGGGATATGTGAGCAAAGTGTGGCTACGTGTGGATCAGAGCAGAGGTGTGTGTTGAAGCAGACAGAGGGAAGACGACACTGGATTTATTTTAGAAAGCTGCGGGGACATGAAGGGGAGCAGGCCGGGGAGAAAGGACAAGCAGAGATGTGTCAGGACTGTGTGTGTGTGTGTCTGTGTGTGTGTGTGTGTGCGCATGCGTTTGTACGCAAGTGGTGTGAATGTGCTAAACTTGACCACGTTCTAAAATGCGAAGCAACAAGCCACAACAGTGAAACAGAAGCCAAGGGTGGCAGAGACAAGATAAGGGTCATGGGTGACATTTTTTGACGTCACACAAACATTACGGTCCAACGGAAAAAAAAGCAGCGCTGGTTTGGTGACAAACAGAATGTCATGGGACACGGACGTCAGTGTCAACACTTTGATGTCCGCTGTGCAAGTTTACACACATGATCACCGTTGCACAGGTGAAAGACAAGGTGCTCTGGCAAAGGGAAGTGGAGTGTTTCTATTTTCCACTGTACATACTGATTCAATGACTGTGACCATGTGCTTTCCAAATCGAAACAATGAATCCGAGCGGAGACACCCCGGGCCACTACTGCAAATTAAAAATGTGTTTTTAGTCAAGCTGGCTGGTTTAACAAAGGGTTCAAACAAGGGGAGGCGAGGGGTACCGTCAGTTCACAGATATCAGAATCACCAGATATGTCACCACTTCCATTTCCATAGCGTAACATAGCATGGGGAGTAATGTGACAGAACAAACATAAGTATCAAGAAGCCAGCACCTACAGTACAGTTGGAGGCCATGGAGATAAGGGACTGATAACCAAGACATGTTCCCCTCTTTCTGGCCCATACACATACACACCCCTTCTTAGTCACGGACTGGAGTGGATGCACACATGCTAGTACACAAAGCAGGGTCGGAAATTAAGACTCGCTAAGTGCTAAATGCCGGTAAAATTTATTTTGGGCAGATTAATCAAAAGGTCCCCCCCCCCCCCCCCCCCCCCCCCGCGCCCCACTGGGTGGTAATAACATTTTAATGCCTCGGTGAGTTCTGTTGCAATTCATTATGAATTACAAAACCTGATCCATTGTGTAAATGAGTGAGCAAGTTTTACATTAACACACAGTAACTGATTCTATACATGAAACAGCACTGGACATAGGCAGGGTGACGTATTTCATTCATTATTATGGCTGGTCAGAAATGACTCTTTCCATTGTTTAGTTTACCAGACTCTGACACCAAGTCTGCTCTACACTAGTAAACTAGTCTCTCTCTCTCTCTCTCTCTCTCTCTCTCTCTCTCTCTCTCTCTGTCTCTCTTGCCCTCTCTTCTCAGGTATGAGAAGAGTGATTATTGTCGTGACACTGCTATCACTGTGCCATTCAGAATAATCAGTCAAGCATGAGAGACATACAAAGGTCACCATGGTAATGCACTGTCGTAGTATTAAAACGCAAACCAGTTGTCTTTGTAGCGCCTGGGGTGCCCTATCAATCTGTTTTCTGTCCAATTCATTATCTCAGGCATTTCTCTGGATTAATTAAGGTCAATTCTGGGTAATTTGTTAGATAATTTGCACGTTGAAGGGCCACGAGAGACGAAATAACCTGTAACCTTCAGCATTGACGGCCTGCCTGAGAGGCCTAACTGTGAACTGACAAAGACCAGACACAAAGTCACACCCCCCCACACCCCTCCACACTTTATCTCACCACGCCATATCATCACTCCTATAACTTTCAAGAGTGGAAAAGGTGCAAAGGGTGGTGCTAACAAGATTTCACACACATCCACTCATCCCTCTCTCCTCTCCTTCACCTCTCCCTACCCCAGGCCACATTTACTGAGCAACATACGTAGATGCAAATGTCTGCGTGTATGCAAACCTTGGCCTGTTTACCCGCTTGGGTGGAGGGCGGTTGAGTTCAGCTCTTCCAGCCCAAGGGGCAGGTCACACCCCACTGTCATTGCCTTAAAAACACACACACACTAGCAAACACATGTGAGCATACACAGGCACACAAACAGACATGCATGCACACACAGACGCGTGTTTGCACAGTAGAGAAACACACACACACACACACATAGATACATTACGGGTGTGTTTAGGTTGTTTATCTCGCTGAGGATAACGGACATGACCACTACACCTAGGGGGAAACTGATGCCTCACTGCATCACACATGCACATCCACCCTACCACAGACAGCACTGACTTTCACCTGCACTGTTGTAAACATCTGACCAAAATCTGGAAGCATGCTCACAAATACAAACATTCTCTATGTAGCACAAATTCCCTGTATATGTACAAAGATGATGACAATCTGTAGTAAAAATTACAAACAATATAAGAAAGAATGTATAAAGCCTATAGAGGAGTAAATAACAGAGGGGGGTAGGACAGATGGAGGAGGCGGTATGTTTCTGCTAGCTGAATATTGTTTTTGGTAGCCATTCAAAGGAATGGCTCATACTAACCCAGTATTGCCAACTTCTCAGCCTTTAACATGAGAAACCCACATTCTGCATTCAGCTCTCCCATGTGAGGGCGAGCTCAAGGTTTCTGTGACAGAAAGGTTACAGCAACACTGATAGGGCACGCCGTTTCAAACCACAACATGTCATTCAGCTACACTTTTCAATGATCTCTTAAAAAAGGCCTTATTAGTAATGAGTCCTTCTTTTCACACGAGCTTAATTTCCGGCTGGAGAGGTTGTAGGGAAGGAGAATGCACTGACAGTGTGAGAACACAGTGAACCCTGCAGGGAGGTCCATCGGGGTTCAAACACGTGCCTGGGAGGCCCTGGGACAGCACACCGTGTATTTGTTCAGGGTTACAGCACTGTCTGAGAGCAGCACAGAGGAAAACTGAAAATAAACTTCCAGTGTAAAAGCAAAAGGGCAGATCCAGTTTGTTAGTAGGCAATGAAAGCTGACAGCCAAGGACAAGTTGAGACAGGAGGGAAAAGGAGAAAGGGGCGGGGGTGATTTGTGCCACTGGCACTGCATTCTACATCCCATCTATTTATCAGAAGTTATGTTCAGACAGGAGGATGTATAGGCTAGTGGAGCGACATAACACATTCCTCAATAAATAAAACAACCTTAAACCACCTTGTGCAGCCATTTTAAAGGTTGAATAGATAATGAGCTCTAATAAAAGTGCACCGGGAGCAGACACAGCAGGGTCACGACAACAGCACATGACATGTCCTTACATTGTGTGCTAGTCTGTTAAAGCATAACTAAGACTGGAATAAAGGACAGGGCTAACCCAATCCAGTCCAGAAAATGAAATGCCTTACAGAGAAAACTAAAGTACATATCTACAGCGTGCAGACAGTTCTTACAACCAACCCAGGAAGAGGGGGAGGAGGCTCGATCGCAGAAGTAGATGAGAGACCGATAAAGTTCAGATGACAGTTGCAAGATACACAAACGACGTTACACAGAGAGAAAATGGACCGAGAGGGAAAACTGAAAAGGATGGAAAGGGACTCAACTGTTGAGGTGGGGGTGAAAGTATTAATGAGAGCGACAGGCAGACAGACAGACACATGGTGGGACACACACACACACAACAGGACAGACAGGGAGTTTGTCAGCAGTAAAAGTTGCCCATCAATTTACCATATTCCCTCGGCGTTCCTCAGGGAGCTGGTAGAACGCGACCGCGGCTTAAGAATGATACTCATGGTCTGGCTTCTCCTTCCACATCCACACACACCCTATGCACACACGACACACACACACACACACACACACACACACACACACACAGCAACACACACACACCCCCTCTGATCCAGCTGGAGCACTCTGACCAGCCGACCACAGCTGACCACAGTTCTAGGTTTGAAGCAATCCTGTTGGGAGTCCTGGCCCGCAGAGTTTCCACCGCCTCCCTTCAGCGTTAGTCCAGCGGGGCAGAGTTAGTCCAGTCTGTCCTGCTCACGCTGAAGGTGGCTTCAGACAGATCAAGCCTTGAGTCCAACAGTACGCCACGCTCCTGTTCCTCTGCAAACTAGACCAGTATGATAGTAGATAGTTCTTTCTCACTCTCTCTCTCTCTCTCTCTCACAATTGCACTTGTCTTGCTTGCCAGATCTGCGTGGGATCTTCCTCTTTCCACACTCTTTGACTTGCCACTCTCACTCTTTCAACTCACTATGTTTTTTTTGATGGGTGAAACCAAGATCTCCTCCTCTTCCCCCCTCCCTTTTTCCCCCCCTCCTTCCCTCTCTCTCTCTCTTGCGCTCGCTTTTCCGACTGTCTCCCGGTCTTTTGCATTACACGAACTAACTCTCCTGCTGTCTCTCCCTCTCCAATCTGCAGCCTCAGTGTGTGTGGAGTGGGAGGGGTTGTTTTGGTCATAGTAATTCCTTCAAGGGCGGGACTTGTATCCCTTAGTAATCTTAACAATCACCTCACACGTCAATCAGCTGGCTGCCACGGTAACCTAAAACCAACAGCTAAAGCATGCCAATGAGCTGGAGAGAGTGTGTAGATAGAGTCAAATGAGTGTCATCATGTAATTGCACTGAAGAGAAGCAATAAAATGCAAGGTTTTATTGAAACACTCATAGTATAGCTTGGAGCAGACTGACAAAGATAGTGTGGGAAAGGAAGCTGAGAAATTCGGCGGCTTGCAGAATGTTTGAAGAAATGACAGGAAAGAGGGAAATAACAGGGGATGAACACACACACACACACACACAGCTCCAGGGTTTTAGTTTGTAAATTCTCCACACTTGGAACGGCACAAGATATTTATTGCATGCGGTCATGAATCATATCACCGCCAAAGCAACTGGTTGTAGCACCCTCTTATCAACAAATACATTCCACAAAAACAGCATGGAACGTTATTATTATGAGGATGATGATGAGGATGATGAGGATGAGGATGATATGTGGTTTATTCCCTGGCAGAGTTCTGGCCAGGGAGCTAACATTAGCACGGCAGACAGGTGTGTCTGCCTGTCTGGCACGTCAATCAAAACCAACATGAGAAGTCCAAAAAAAAAAAAAAAAACAAGCATGGTGAGATTCAGCATGTGTTGCTTTTTTAGATTGGCACACAATGCAGATGCTAAGTATGTACAAACACACACACACTCTCATCAAGGCAAAACAAAAGCAGGTATAATGGTATCATTGCACAAGTCTCCTTTCAAGCATTTATCCTGAATAAAGTGTGCATATTTTAACAGAAAGGTCTCTCAACCAGCTAGATACAGGATCACTGCTTTTACCTTCATATGGCTGAAGAGACAGTAAAGCCAACTTTTCCAAACAATTCTCTACTGGGGGGATGGAGCAGAAACACAGCCCCGGTTCAGCAAAATGTAAGTCAAAAGTGGGACTTCTATAATTGTTGCATTGTGCAGCTCCAAGGATGCAACTTTCCAAGAGAGTTAAAGAGGGGTTTTTTTAGTCCTCTTGTCAATCACGGACATGTGCAGAATGGGGTGCAACTCAACAGTAGGAAGGTAGCACTAATATGTTGCACACTCAGACAAACAGAGACCTAATAGCATGTGCAGACACATAATCCCAGCCCAATTATCTTGAAAGCTATGCTCATGTTTCTGCGTTATCAATACTGAAACCGGCCAGGCATGTAAGCAATGACATCACTCAGAGGACGTTGGTCTTTTGTGCGGAAGTAAGGGTGGGGGGTAGAGAGGCAGAGAGGGATAATACATCCATCTCCAGCTCTTATGGAGGTACAACAGGCTGCTCACTGCCCCATAGACAGATAATACTATGGCCATCCACTTCAAACCAACTGCTGCTCGAGAGCAAATTGGATACACTTTTATGGTGCGAGAGAGAAGAAAGGAGACAGACCTGAGGCAAGAGCAAAACGCACGTCATACGCTAAGTTCACGAATACACACATGCAACGGCAGGGGAGCGCATTCACACGCACGCACAAACAGACACACACACACACACGCGCGCGCGCGCACGCTCTCCACACATGCAGACACAGAAAATGCAATGCCAGGAAGCTAACCTCAAAAGAGTACCTCAGGAAACCTGCCCAGCGTTCGCTCCACACACTCCCCGTGAGCCCGCAATCACATTCAGGCACACAAACTCACAGACACACACAGAAAGAGGCCGCGCATGGCTCTAAAAAAATATCAGATTGTAAAGTAAGTATAATGATGTATTTTCAGTACACTGATGTATAGCATGCATTACCACACTAATACAATTTGCCCGTTACTTTAAAATTTCATGCCAAAGAAATCTAATGAAAGGAATACACTTTTAAAGCCTCTCTGCACCAACATTCCTTTGACAATGTGGCTGATTTCATGCAGGCTGGGTGGAGGGCTGCTACGTTTTGCCCTGAGGTACGGCGAAAACTGTGTGGCGCATTTGGACTCAGTTAAGCTGCATGGGTATGTCTAATGCTTCCAGTGTAGCACAGCTGAATGAAGCAATTCAGCTTAGAATGGTCCTTGTGGTGAAAATGTGTGTGCCAAAGTCAAGATAAAGACAACAAAACAATCACGTTTCTGTGTTAATTTGTCATCCTTTTGCCTACTCTGGGACCAAATATATCAGAACAGAAACAGATATCATGATGCACAAGAAGAAGAATCGTACTAACTTTTTACACCACTGTTCCAATGGCATCCTACTGGGTTAAATATTTCCTTCAAAGCTTGTCTTGACCTCTTGACTCTCCATGGTGATTAGAAACTTGAAACTGTGGGACTGCTGAGGCCTGCAGGGTGGGTCCAAACTTTTCAGTTATTTATTTTCTAGAAAGGCAAGTTATTTATTTTCACTCAGACATGATTATTTTCCTTTAAAGAGACACAAACTAAAGCAATCCACTTGTGTAATTTAGCAGTCAGAAGTGACCATGGCTCAGTAGTTGGGCTTTAATCAGGAAGAAAGACGTGCACGACAACAAGTCTAAACACTAAACTAGCCCCTGCACCCTAGCCAGAGACAAATGAAGAATTCAGCAAGAATTCAATGTAAATTCAAGACCTCAACAGTATAGTGAACAGTGAAGTAATATTTGGTGTAATATGTACCCCATGGCTGTTACAAAAGATCAACACCTGATCACTAAAGCTTTCAAGTGAAAACTGGGACCTTTCCATCAACACAGGTCATATCTGTTGCTTTACATGATTTACAGTTAATGGTGTAATAGATTTCCCATTAATGTAAGAAAAGTTACATATTCAATGACGCATGTACATGTTCAACCTGTTTGTCTTAGTTAAAAAACAAATATGTGCATGAATGACAGCTGTGTAATTGTTCGTGTTATTACATTATCAGTTCAGTTGTTACATCTTGAAAGCTTAAAATGTCAACCTTCTTGTTAATTATTATTACGTTGACGGTGGTTTGTTACATTAATGACAAGTTATTACATTAACAGCTGTACCACCTCACAACGCCAATAAGCATTATATCCATCTAGTACTAGTGTGGAAAATACTAGATACTCACTAGTACTTCATCTTAGTGAGACACCAGTGCCACCTAGTGGTCAAATAATATAGTATATTCCTTGTCATACAAACCAGCTGCAGAGAATAAGTGACCACAGTAAATCATAAAAAATTGACAAATTGATTTTGTTTCTAAGAAAGAACCCTGCTTCCGTGAACCAGATATATGGTGGGGATAAACACACTCAGCAAACGGTGATATAAATAGCACTAGCAAGGCCGTAAGCACAGATGGCTGATGCCCAGTACTGACAATACAAGGCACCACCCATATCTATATGTCTACAAAAGTGGCAACTATTACCTTAGGTTCATATGAAATGGTATAGAGGCCTTCACGGGCTGTCTCTCTCTCTCTCTCTCTCTCTCTCTCTCTCTCTCTCACACACACACACACACACACACACACACACACACACACACACACGCACACACACACACACACAGATATGCATACAGTAAATGAGCTAGCACATCTTATTAGTGGTTGGGGTCTGTGAGTACATATTAGTCAGAGAAATGGAAATGGGCCTAATAAGGTCTAAAAACATTCAGAATGACCTCTAATGGACGGAGAGTGCTCTGACTATAAGCTTACTTACTCTCCTGGTTAGTCAGCGTCTGAACAGGGATTTAAGAGTACACCTTGATGCATCAGATGGATGGATGGAACCTGGTTATTTATGGTTTACCTTGGTCTTAACAGCACTTTCTAAAAGCAGCATAGGTGCTCGGTAGTGTGGTACACAGCCTGCTTAGATGCACACACACTTAGGCAGACACTATAGGTACAACAGAGTAAACAGCAGAACTAAGGCTTCCACAAAGCGCTAACAACACAGCCAGCCGCCAAGCAACGGCCATTTACACAACGCTCTGAACACAGCTCCACTCCGCTGTGTTGCCCAGGTGGAGCTATTCATCAGCTAATGTTCAGATAAGAGAAAACACACACACACACACACACACACACACACACACAGCTCTTAAACATGCATCACACAAGCACACAAACATCATGCACGTACATGCGACCCATACAAACACATGTACACACACGTGCGCATGTATGTACACACCACCCAAACACACGATAGATAGAGATGATGAAGACAGCGTTAAGCTCGGCTCACTCAGCTGCCGTCTCCCTCGTGTCCAACTGCTGCTTTTCTTACTCACTACTTTACTCCACCTCAAACCTTTTACATGCAAGTGAAAGTTTGGTGTTAACTGTAAAAACAGAACATCAAGTGAAAGGTTGCATCTTGCAAAATTCAAGATTTTAGTTGCACGTACACGCTGTGAATAAGCTATCAATATTTAGGGAAACAGCTGCAACAAAAACGAAACAAAAATCAAGAATGCTGAGCCAAAGTACAGACTGTAAAGCACCTCCACTGACACAATACCCCTTCTGCCTCCCCCTCTTCCTTCCCTCCCCAGAGAGCCAGCATTTACCCTCTCCTGCCACGAGGCTTGATGTCAATGGGCTTGTTGGTGGCGTAGGGCGAGTCGGTGGAGCAGGCATGGCGGTACCGAGCTATCCTCTCCAGAGAAAGGTAGTCAGAGTTCGCAGGCAAACTCATCTTACGGGCGTCCTTGCCACACACACACACACACACACACACACACAGACACACACACAGACACACACACCCACACACCCACACACACACACACACACTGTAGCCAAGAAAGATGAAAGAAGAGAAAGAGGAAGGATAGATGGTATGGGAAGCCTGATAGAGAGTAGGAAGGAGGGGTGTGTGAGAGAAGGGGGGTGGGGAATGGAGAGAGAGAGGAGAGGATGCAGAACGAGTGTGACTGAGAGGGAGAAAGTGAATGAGTGAGAGGGAGACAGAGAGAGGTGGGGAGAGGGAGGAGCAAAGTGCAGAGAGTGAAAAGCAGAAAGTGTCTTTTCTCTCAGATATCCATCAAGAACCAGTACTATTAAGAGCCAAATGAATACTGTGTTTTAAGTGAGAATTTTAAAGATGTCATTTCAACCTGTATACTACTTCAATCAAAGCTTTCTGATGGGTAAGGTGCTATGAAGATTAGTGTGCATTAGCCACCATACTAAGGACTAATCTTGACTCATATATATATACCCTGTAATGCCTATCCTTTTACTTAAAGCCCCGCTCCACTGGCCTCACAGGCAATATGAACATTTTCAAACAAGCCTTGCGGGTACATCATTGGTTTACGAGGCAAAGGAGTGACAGCTGATTTCTACCAATCAAAAAAGAAAAAGAAAAAAAGACACGGCTGATCGGCTCCGTCCTGGCACACCTGAGCATTGTTTTGACTGGGACTGTGATTGGTAAATAATCAGACATCACCTTTTAAAATGCTGAGAAGTTTAGAAATGTGAAAGGGGGTGATACTGGAGGAGGACTCTAACAAGCACATGAGGTGTTGGGGTCCAATGGGAAAGAACAATTTCAACCTCAGCAATAGCTAAGTTCCCCCACCAGAGGGCAGCAGAGCACAGTGTAACTCAATGTAGACCCAGCTGTCCGAAATCTTGAGTGACGAGAAATTAATAAATGTCAAAAGAATTGCAGTAACTGGACTCACATTCCCAAGTGAATTGCACTACTTCTGATAAATGAGGGATACAGCTGTGGTGTTCAATAGATCATCATGCAAGCAAAGACTAGCCTCAATGGTGTCTGAAAATGTTAAATGTCTTTGAAATCGATGTGTTGTTGTTATCACTGTCCTTTGTAAGAGTGTTGCGTCATTTTTGGACAACATAACACTTCAACACTTATCAAGGTACAATTCCAAATTCCTCTCATGATCTCAGTCAGCATCCTCAATGCTTCAAATTGTGTGTGTGTGTGTGTGTGTGTGTGTGTGTGTGTGTTTATAACAACTACCAGCACACAGAGCTGTTAATCTCTCCGGAGTTACGGCTTATGCTCATAACTGACAGAAGCAGAAAGCATGTGACAACAGTTCCTGGGTGGACAGGGACGGTGTCAACGTCTGAACATCTCCACATCAGCACACACTGTGAAATGCCCACCTATGCAAGCACACACACACACACACACACACACACACACACACACACACACACACACACACACACACACACACACACACAGATGGAACGCACAGACAGAAAAATGCACACAGACACACTCACATGCAAACAAATACCCACATAAATAGTGTATACAAGTATCTCTCTCTCTCTCTCTCTCTCTCTCTCTCTCTCACACACACACACACACACACACACACACATATCAGGCAGCGATGAGCTGTCACCGAGTTCCAGGTAACAGCGTGACTGTCGTTACTCGGTGTCCTGAGGCTCACAGCCATGGAAACCAGACCTGAGGTGAAAAAAAACCCCATTTGATTATTCAAATTCATATGTTAGAGTCACCCTTTTCAACTAGTTGGCGTAGTTTAATACGGCCTATGTTGTTGTGACAGGGCAAATATTTGATTTTCAAATATTCTAGTGGCTTTGGGTTATTTGAGTCTTTAGTTAAACGTATTTGAATTTATGTATTCAGTGTTTTTTATTCGTTTCCACATGGTATTCAAATACTTTAGAGTAGATTTATTTAAAGTGTGAAAGCTGCTCGGGAGCCTCAGTCTAACCATCCAGGCAATGCTGTAGCAATTACAACCCACTGCTGGTGGAATGCAGCGCTGGCTACTAAAAAGAAGTGCTGTAGACAAACACAGTGCAGACAGAAAAGAAAAATGCAGACAGCAGTGAATGTAAAAGGGAGAGATGTCAGAGAAGAGAGAGCAAGCGGGGATGCAGACTGTACAGGTTAAGTGCAGACAGCTAATTGAATGGCGGTGTGTCAGAGTGAGTGCGAGGGCTTTGTCTAACAGGGTCAGTGACTTTGTTAGGGGCTTAGGTGCAATGTAGCTAACCGCACTGGGACAGAGGGAGAGGGAGGGGAAGACAGGGGGGGAGGAAAGAGGATGATTAGGTAAGTTAAAGACAGATGAGAGGCCAGTGGAAGGGAGAATCAAAAGAAAGAGACGAAGACATGAGGTCACTAGTTTGAGAGCAAATGAGGGAAAGCAAGGCAGAGTGAATAAAAAATCAAAAGCGAGCTGGAGTGGTTCGTCAATAGTTACATCATTATAGACTGGGCTTTGCCTGTGTGGCATATTAGAGACCAGGCTTTGCCTCAATGGTGCTTTGGGTTACAGCAGAAGCCTGTTCTCCTGCGGGTCCACACGTAACATTTCCTTAGTGTTGTAAGTATCACTTGAGCCTAGATCTCAAATGTGAAACTGAATAGCACATTAGTAATAGACTGCACCTGAAATGTAACATAAATGACATAAGAGCAACACCTAAGATGATGAAGCTTCGATGGACTGACTAAAATAACTGACATTGGCATAACAAGAGCACAGACTCTGTAGAATTGAGAGTTAGAGGCAGGACAATGACAGCGGTTAAGACAGTTGGCCAGGCTCAACTGTGAAGCTCCATCCTGGACATTTTGTTTTGAAGAGTGAGAATGAGAGAGAGGGGGAGAGGGAGGGATGGAGGAGACAAATAAATAGATGGAAAGAGAGGGACAGGCAAAGGCGCAGAGAGAGAGAGGGAGAGACAGAGAGAGAATTCATCTTCTACCCATGAAAGGGATCAGTCAGGTTCAAACAGAAAAGAGTTGATTGGGCCATCAACAGCAGTCCAGGGTGAGTCATTTTTTTCTAGGCTCCATTACTGTTTTTATATAGAATCAGATGAAACACTCGTCAAACCAGAGGACATAGAAATGAAAGTGACACTTGATTACATACTTGAGATGCCTATGGCAAAGCGATATGCTCTCATTTGTTATTTGTATTAGGATTGCAATTATATTCTGCATGAACATCAATATGAAATCAAGCAGACAAAGTGAATGACATTTCCAATAAATGCATGCTCCATTGTATGAGAAAGAAACAAGTGATGGTGGGAGAGATGAAAAATACTCTCCGTGACTGGAGACTACCAACTAAACCTCCATCACCGTCGCAACTAGCAAGTTGAATACGATCATAAAAGGTTGTAAAAGGTTACACGATTAAACAAACAACAATGCGGTGGTAATTGAGTTTTGTCCCGCGGTGTATTTGTGTTGGCGGACCGCGTCTCGGCCAATTACATTGCTCGGAAACAGACCTGGGCTTGGTTCGCGCTTGCCTTACATTCCCCTGCCAGGTTCATGCTGATAATGCGGTTGCCATGATGATGACGCGGGAGAATTCAAACAGTTGCTAGGGAGACAGTGGCAGGTTTGACTCGTGACGGCAACATGAGACTGATGCTAGGCTTCTCAGAGGGTCAGAGAGGGAAAGAGGATGTAGAGAGACGTAATTAACAATGATGATAGTGTGTTGTCTGGAGTAATCACCGAGCGCTTCAACCCCCCTTTTTGAATCAGGCAGTTCACTGTCATCGCGACGGCTTCAGAGTTGTTTAACTATCCTCAATTCAACCCGTACAGTTCATCTTGGGATTCGATTGAAGTTCATGTCCAAAAAATTAACAATTCAAATCAACCACTAAATAATTCACAGCAGCCATGCATGACTTACCAATATTCTATTTATACATCCAGCTGACTCACAGACTGGAGAGAGAGAGAGAGAGAGAGAGAGAGAGAGAGAGAGAGGAGTTAAGCTGGCTGAACTATCGTCTGTCTCGCAGAAAATCACTGGAGCAAAAAAAGTAGAATAGAGAGACTCAACTTCCCCGAAAATGTTCTCCACGCTTCAAATGGGCGGAGAGGCGTGACTCGTTAAGGATAAAACCAACTCAAGCTCTCAATTTTGTGTGTGTGTGTGTGTGTGTGTGTGTGTGTGTGTGTGTGTGTGTGGGTATGTGTGCAAGCGCATGTGCATCCTACTGCTTGTATTTAAGTGCGCACCTGTAAAAGCCATCTCAGCCTTGGACAATATGACTGTGGGAATACGATTGTTGTCGACGCGTTAGCAGTGTCTGTTATGTCCTTAGCATTAGCGTTAGGTGTCGGAGAGACACAAGAATTTCATTGCATACTTTTGCTTCTTGTGAACGTTGTGCATATGACAATAAAAAACCTTGACCACATTGTTGCAGACAGACTGTATACGAGGCCCCAGACCACCGGCTGAAACACGAGCAAAAGCAACAGCTTACAAGTCAAACCAACGCTATTTGGTGAGTTTATAATCTCAAATAGGCTTAGGTGGTCTGTGTTTGTAGGAGCCGACTGTGATCACAGAGCATTAGCCAGGAGTCACAAAGATTTTCAATATAATCTGTTGCCAGGCGTACACTAGTACAACAGTGAATGGGTGTACTTGCGTGTGGAGTGAAATAATATTATTATATTATCAGGCAACTAAAGGCCTCCACCTGCTGACCTGCTGTCTGGACCCCCCTTTGCAAACAGCCTGAGCACAGCTTCTCTCTTCACAGATGAGCTGCAAACACCACACAGCACACTCACTGTTAGGGACATTCATATAAGACACTGCCTTGGCTAACAACACATTGCAAATAGCAGGTTTTTGATGGATGGATCAATAGATACATTACTTGAATTGTGGATTAATCTGTTAGAAATGTGGACAAACAAATGCATAAATCTTCAATATTACATATGGACACACACACACACACACACACACACACACACACACACACACACACACACACACACAGTTGTGTGGAGCAAGCACATGGCAGGGCTAATAGACTTAGCTTGGCATCACTCCCAGTGATGTCAGAGTAATCCCTCAATAAAACCCTGATGACATCAGCACACTGGGGAGTGTTTATGTGTGCTGAGGCCACATGCTTACAGAGAGTCTGCGTGTGTGTGTGTGTGTGCGTGTGTGTGTGTGTGTGTGTGTGTGTGGGTGTGTGTGTGTGTGTGTGGGTGTGGGTGTCTGTGTGTGTGTAAGGGATCCCCGGTCACTGTGTGCCAAGGTTTCCCTCTCCGCAGTTCAGCTTATCCAGGTTAAGATTTACTCCAAAACACACAAGAGGAAGTGTCACATTGGCTATCTTAACTCCTGTTCTCGTCAAACCTTCAGTATCCACTTTCTTGAGCACAGCCCTCTATTCCCCCGGAGCTCTCTCCTCTACATTGAGGGTCATGCATAAATGAAGCATAAGTATAAGCATGCAGGGGGGGGGACAAGAGGCTCAGTTACCGTTTGATTGATTAAATAACAGAATGGGCAAAGCAGGTTATTGAAGCACCTTTCAACATTGTCGGCGACACGTACACCGGTTCCGCCGTCCCAGAAACGATATATGCAATAAACAAAAAAACACTGAGCCAGCAGCAGTCCTGTGGGCAAAAATGCCCGATTGATGAGAGAGGTCAGAAGATGAACGGCAAGACTAACAGCTCAGTACAGCAGTGATGTGAGAAGGGCATCTCAGAACGCACAACTCAAACCTGTTTACGAATCGGCTAAGAAAAAGACGATGAAGCTAAAACCGGACGACTGAAGAGTGGAAAAATGTTGTGACGTGCTGATGGCAGGGTCAGAATTTAGTCTAAACCACATGACTTCACGGATCTATCCTGCCTCATGTTAATGGTACAGTCTGTAGGCGGTGTAATGGTGTGGCGAATGTTTTCTTAGCACACATCAGGCCCCTTAGTACCAACTGCAGGAACAGAGTGGCGCTCTTGAGGCAGCGCTGACCACGACAGATCCCTGTGGAACATCAGAGTTCATTCCTGTCCCTCTGCAGACAGAAAGTGATATACAACACCCTGTAATGTGAAACGCAAAGTCTGTATTACCGGATGGATGAGAAGTTAGGGTTAGGGTTGCGCAAGTGGGAATGTATTTCCCGTAAGGAAGCATCGTACAATTGAATTCATAACATGCCAGTGCACGCACAAATACAGCGGAAGTTGAAATATGTGGACCAAACAATGGTAAAAGGTATAGGGGCCGAGCGTTCACAGGCTTTTGTGTTAACTGAGAGTGTGAATTATCTCTTACACGTCACTATAAAACAAATGGACTCGGCCAAAATAATAAGCCAAGCCAAGCCACCTTCCTAAACCCTCATGTGTTCCCCTGGAATTAGAATAGAAATCTGTAATATTTGTAAATCCAGCCTCGTGTGTGTGTGTGTGTGTGTGAGAGGACTCCTTTTCCCAGTCCAAACCTTGCTCAGCTCTTTGTATACCTCCTCATAAACACTGTCGTGATCACAGCACCATCTCCGCCACGAGCGATTTCTTCTCAGACAAACATCTTGGTCCTCTTGCTTATGAAGGTAACTCCCATAACCTTTGTGACGTTGCTCGTCTTATGCTAGAGCAATTTCTTCCACTCAAACAAAGTGGCGTCAGCAAAATCGATTTAACTTGATAAAACAGTTGACCTCAACTTGGTAGGCTAAAATTATTTCGTCAGATCAACCTAGTCCTTGGAAATCATGACGCCACATACTGGCTGAAGGGCGTCTCTGCTCCCCGGCCAGTGCCCCACAGCTGTGACATATAAACCCTTCAATCTCACTGTATCCCAAAGAAAACCCTGAGGTCACGGCTCCAGGTTGGTCCCCTGGAAACATAACTCTTTCTATCTTTTTGTTTCATTACAGATGTTTGTTTTTCGCCCACGGTGGGACTCTATAACAGCCCTCTCTCTCAGGGCTCCTTTGTTGCTGCAGGAAAGGGCCTGGCCTGATAACATCTGTTGGCTGACCAAAGGTTTTATTTGGGTCAAACGGTGACGTACACGCCTGCACAGCGGTACTCCAACTCCACCGTAGACTCAACAATGACCTTTACTCATTTCCTCGAAGTTTGCCTCCGAATTTCATTACGCTTTGAGATCATGAAATGGAATATAATGTAAAACACATCGACCCTTGTTTACGCATTATGATGTTAAAAGAACCACGAGAGCATTGGGATGGTCCTGGGACACTTTGTCTAAGTCCAAAATACATCGTGAGGCGTTTTTTTTATCAAAAGTACAGCACCCTCAAAAGAAAAACAAAGGCTGCAGTCTACTTGTAAAAGTAGGCTATACACATCCAATTGTGATATCCAATTAAGGACACTTAAATGTCAGCTACACGACCAAACCGCAGTGTGTGTCTGGTATATCGGTCTAACAGATATACCAGGTATACCAGAGCTGTTCAGGGACTCAAACTAAAAATATAGTTGCCAACTTTTTCATTTAAAACCTGACAAAGAAAAGCCTCTGATACTGCCCTCAGCCCACCAGCCGTCTTAGCCTGTAACATATATTTTTGATTTATGCTGAGCTCAGTCACAAAAGCACCTGCGGCTATCCCCCGGCCTCCGACAGGTCCGGCTGCGTCGCTGTATTCTCATTGATCTGTCTGTCTTCTTTCCTCTGTCCCAAAGATGAAGAGAAGATTGAATGTCCTATCTAGCAGCTGCCGATGCAGACAAGGGCGAGAGACGACAGAGGGGTGAAATGAGAGAAACTGAAATGAAATGGATATTTAAAATGAATTTGACGTCGAGGGTGCCTTGAGGCTTTTGGGCGCTACGGCTCTATGTGTGTAATTCACATGCGCTCGGCACGCTCCAGTGAGCGAGTTATGTAACCACGGTGACACATGAGCACAACTGTTGAACTCAATTGCATGGCATGACAGATTGTAGGACAAAAGGAGTGCATTGTTCTGTGTGTCTCTCATTCAACACCGCTGCTTACAACTAATAAAGGCGATGAGGAAAAAGCAGTCAATACATCCAGTCAGCGGCTTCAACGGTGCATGAAAAAGTGCTCCTATTATCTTGATTCTCCAGAGCTGACAGATGAAAGCACCAACCTGAACCACCTTGAAATTAAGCTGAATGAGTGAAAATGAAGGAGTTAGTGATCTGCACTGAGTGTATGAGAAACATACACTGAATGAGAAACATAATCAGTATTATTTCAAAGTGATATACTCATTGAAAATAGTCTATCATCAACTGTATCAAACAGAAACGCCATTGCCCATGTAAGAATAAATCTGATGCACCAAATTATTTTAATAATGCTAAATTGTTGTAAATTGCTGTTGCTGGGTGTTGCTGATGTGTAAGTGTGGCTTTTATTCTCTGTAGTGAGTAATGAGAATACTGTCTCCAGACATTGCTCATTCCTCACTGCGTCTCTAACCTGAGGGGTATGGTTGGTGTGTGTGTGTGTGTGTGTGTGCGCATGGGTGGGTGATTGAACACGTAGAAGAAGAAAAAAGCAAGCCCAAAAGAGAGATCAACTGAAAATACGTGACAGAATGTGTGAAAGAAAAAGAGAAAGATGGAGCAAGTGGAAGGCTGGGGAAAAAGAACAGCCCGTCTTCGGCATGAAAAGTCTTACATCAGACTAACACTGCCAGCTCCGACGGGCTGACTCAGCACACAACACACACACACACACACACACACACACACACACACACACACACACACACAGCAACAGCAAGACCTCATCCAGAATCGGTGAGAAATAATGTGCTGATCATTTTGCAATTCTAAAGAGATTCTTCAGCAAGACAGAAGTTGAAATGTTCACTATGTAAACCTCATCAAATACATGAGTACCAGCAATATGACTAAAGCTGACTTTAAGATTCCTGCTTACTGAAAAACGTACAACTATTACTGCCCTGATGCCCCAGACCTGAACCTCATTTAGACGGGAACTGTACCTGGTGACGATCATAATTCATCCTCTACTGGGTGACCCCGTGTCGGCCCCCCGAGCCGGCAAGATGCTTCAAGGACTACACCGACTTTTTGCCATTTGGCCCATTTGTTGTCACCTTACTCAATAACCGATGAGAGAATTGGCACCAATATCATCTCTGTGTCTCTGACAGATATCTTTGTCTTGGTGTTAATTAACCAAACTAGCATTATCTGACATATGAAGATAGAGCTTGAGCTGGTTTTTATATTCTATGGACTATAAATTCACAACTTCTGAAAACAAAATCTCAATCTTCATCATTAGTGAAGTCGAATCAGCAGTGCACAAACTTAAGTCTTTTTTTCCTTGCATAGTCTCACAAAAAACAGAGAATGGAAAAACACCCTATCAGCGTGAGCTCCTAGACAGAGACCATCCTTAATAAGGCTGAGTGTGTCAACATCACTCTGCTCAGTAGGCTGGCAAAGATTGATGCTGTAGGCAAGAGGCAATGCAGTATGTGGCACACATATATGCACGGCACGCACACACACACACACACACACACACACATATACACACATTCACACCAACATCCACACTCCGCGCTGGTGGTCCACTAGGACAACAGTGAGTGATGACTTTGTCTCCTAAAAACAGGCAGCAGGTCTCCAAAAAGCCCATTTTAAAAGCTCCACCTCAGTCCCAACAAAGCAACTCAGAGCGAAGGAAAGTAATCTAAAGTTTGGCTGAGACTGACCCAGCAGCACGGGAATCAATGACAATGTGCAGTGGGAGGAAAGCCTAAGAGAAATGAGAGATAACAATTCCTTGTGTCTCGTTATCTTCCTGTCACAACGTGGTAAGCCTGAGGAAGCCACCCTCGAGGGCACAAAGACAGAACAAGAGAGAGAGATGAAAAGAAAGAGTGAGTGAGAATGAGACTTGATGTTCTTTAATTAACATTTTGTTTGAAAAAAAACAAAAAACAGGGGGGGGAACAAATCAGAACAGCCTATTAAGAACAACATTCAGTTTTATTCTAACCTCTTGGAGAGAGAGAGAGAGAGAGAGAGAGAGAGAGAGAGAGAGAGAGAGAGAGAGAGAGAGAGAGAGAGAGATCACAAAATATATTTCCAATCCTTGTTTTCTAAATATAACCTCGTCCATCCTCTACGTCTGGTCTCAGCACAAGTAGGCTACTACAGTCACTTAATTGGATCACTACACATATTTTTCATTTCTCTTTTGGTTTTGTGCTTAATGGAGTTCTTCCAATTAAAAGTCTGCATTTAGACATCATAGTGTTGAATGCAAACCGTGAGCAAGGTTGGTATGAAAGGAACCAGCGGGTCAATAATCACGTAGAGTCAACATACAATAATGCTACTCAACCACAAGGCCAGCGGTCAATAAAGATGCTCACTGCATCGACGGTAAGCGTGCCTCTAAAAGTAACCTCATAATAACACATCGTGGCCTGCTGCAGAGAGAGAGAGAGAGAGAGAGAGAGAGAGAGAGAGAGAGACAGAGAGAGAGAGAGACAGAGAGACAGAGAGAGACAGAGAGACAGAGAGAGAGCGAGCATTTGTAGTCTTATAAGTGGAGTGAGTGCGGTGTGTGTGCATTTACCTGTCAAAGTAGGTGTACTCAGGATTCAAAAGCTCTGCATATATACATGTGTTTTTATGTCTCTCTGTGTGTGTGTGTGCACGTGCTTGTATTTATTTGTACAAAGCAAATCTATTTTTTGTTTCTGTGCCACTATATTACCCATAGCTTTGTGTTAATCTCCCTAAACCTCCTTCTCCCTCTGCCTGTATAGGTCTGGGACAGAGGAGGAGGAGGAGACTGGTCCATTATCAAGGTACAATGAATAATACAGAGGCTCCTGAAAGCTCCTCTGGATGGACACACACACACACACACATGCACACACACACACACACACACACACACGTGGCGCATTCCTTTACTGTGGCGAAGAGAGGAAAAAAGATCCCTGCCTGGGGTCTAAATGGAGTCTGACAGGCTCATCTCCCATTCTCGGGGGCTAATGCTGTACCCTGACAACCATGACGTCTCTGAATTGTTGTTCCAACACTGTGACTAGATTTGCTACATCCATACAATTCATCAGCACGATATATATTCCAGCAGACATCTCAGTCAGATTCCTCTCAAATTAATACAGGGATTAGACCGACAAGACTGGGCAGCTACCCTACCCAAACATTCGGTTGTTGTTGACCACCGAGCAGCTCCACTGGAATGAAATGTGAATGTTAGTATGCCGAGGGTTGACAGACTGCCTACGTGCATCCACACCTGTCAGACGTCTGTCAGTTCAACCAAGTTAAACTCTCTAAACTTTACACTATGGCCATCCACACGTACATCCGAGTGTGCGTTTGTATACTCTGTGATTGAGCAGGCGTGTGATAATACCTGCCTGAGCATTAGACACAGCTTCCCTATTCAGCTCATTTACTCTCAACTCATCCACTCTCACTATATGAGTGAGTGTGTGCATGCATGCGCGTGTTTTTTTGTGTCATAAGACAATAGAGACATGGTAGCCAGAGTGAGTCCTCCGTTCTTGGTATAATTGTTTGCTGATACAATTTTGGTTCCTAATCTGCTGAGTGGGTCTCAAGCCAGCAGACTCAGCTGTCCCATTAGCCTCTACTTGCCTCTACTCACACATTCAACCCTATAACATTCAGGTTAGGTGGCTAGTGAATGGTGCTGCCTGTCTGATGCTCATGTAGATTCATGATGTCCTCTATAGACCATTTGTGCACCATTCTTCCTGACATCTGACTTGGACCTCTGTATGAAGGCTCACCCTGGATTATGGCACAAAGGACTCTGACATCAAATCCTGTCTAATTGTAAGTGTGAGTGTGAGTGTGAGTGTGTGTGTGAGTGTGTATGCAGCTCATCTGTTCCTCCACATCTACTCCTCTGCAGGTCTCTATCTCTTGTTTTTCGCGACTGAAAAGTTCAGTAGACTCAACTGCCCCCTCCATTTATTCTAGTCAAAAATCTACTCAAATGAACATTTTAAAAGTTAATACTACAACATAATAACAGGCATTATCAGGCGTATCTCAAGCTCCTTTTTGATGGGGACAGTTTGTAACACACAGAGCGGTTTGACACATTCAGCTCATCTTTCTAGACCCTCCTGCCCTTGCACGCTTCGCCCACCCCACCACGACAAAAGGACCATGTCGCCTGAAAGACTGTGTGCATGTCGGTAACTTTAAACACCAATAAAATGAAGCACATTCCCAGAGGCCCACATGTCTGTATGGTGAAGGCGGTGTTGAAGTGTAGGAAGGTGCTTATGTGGACTAGATGACTAGTTACTAGATGAGAAACTGTGTACAAACATAGCAACAGAACTACTTCCTCCTCATACGGCTATGAGGAAAATTACTAATTACTAATGAAAGCAGCAGGTCAATAAAAAGTGTTAATGTGTATTAGCACACTCTGATGGCATCAGTGACTCCTCCTGTGTTTTCCTCGTTGTTAATACTGCACTATACTCCCATTGACACCCAGCCTAACTGTTTAATTAAAACAAGACAGCAGAGAAAACCAACAGCACAACACGTTTATCAACTTATTTTTCTAGCCTGTTTTTCCCCCGAGGAACTTTCTACAACTCAGTGTTGCAGTGTTACCTCTGTGTGCCTGCTATTTCTGATTTACCCTCTTGTTTATGGATCAACTCAAGCATTTAGTGGGGGAGAAAACGACAGGAAACGTCTGGCCCATTTAACAATACATTTCCCTGAATACAGTTGAGCTGAGCTGAGCTGGGAAACACTGCGCTGGGCAGGGCCAGCCTTATGGGAGCCCTAACCACACAACACAAAAACACATAGACACACACATATATGACTGTTACATGTACTGTAAACATTACAATTACATTACATTACAGGCATTTAGCAGACGCTTTTATCCAAAGCGACTTACAATGAACAAACCCATACATACAGTACATAAACTGACAGACACACAGACACAGTGTGTGTGTGTGTGTGTGTGTGTGTGTGTGTGTGTGTGTGTGAACAGTGAACCTCAACCTAGAAGTCCTCAACAGTGAAGCAAAAGTGTTAAAGGTAAAGCGATACAAGACACAAAAAGTAGACCCCTACACACACACACACACACACACACACACACACACACACACACACACACACACACACACACACACAAACCATTACCACTACCAATACTCACCATATCCAGGAGTGCCTCCTGATAGGGAATTGGCTGAGGTGCATCATGGACTGCTGAGGTGCAGCAGGACAGTGTCCAGGCTTCATAGCTAGGCTGTGTGAGGAATGTTCCCCTACCTGTTAACCTTTGAACCCCTCTATCTATCTATCTATCTATCTATCTATCTATCTATCTATCTATCTATCTATCTATCTATCTATCTATCTCTCTATCTATCTACAGACATTGCCCCACAGTATCCACAGGCCCCAGCACAACATGCACAGTCCCATTCTGCATTCGACAGCTGTGCCGTGCCCATTCAGAATAGTTATTCCAGTGATGTGCCCCTTCTAAACTTCCACCTCCACAGGTTTGTCCTCAGGGCATTATTGCAAGAAGTACCGGCTTACATCCTACAAGGCAATCTCAAAATGAAGCTATATAGCATCTTCAAATGCATTGAGTTCCAGGAAAGAAATGAAAATCCCAATAAATGCAATGATAAAAAAAAAAAAAAAAAAAAAAAATGAACTGAAGCAGAGTTCAACCCAGTGTGACTAGTGTATCTCAGTGTGAAAGTCTCAATAGCGTGAGCACACAGGCGGCCACCCAGCAGGACCAGCTAAGCTCTCTAGCCACTGCTTTTTTTTCCGTGGGATTCTTCCAGCGAGGGTTTGGAAATTGCTGTCCCATATCCACATGGTGAACCGGTTCAGGGAGTCATTCCTCCGGAAAACATTCCTTTTCCTGACAGCCAGCGACACTGGTTGGAGAGGCAGCGGTAGTCAACACCAGCATGACAGAGCATGTTACACACACTCAAACACTCACACTCCCTTTTCACTGTCTCAGCTTTCCCACTTTCTCGCTCGTGCATTGCTTCTTCTTCTCTTTTGTGCCTGCTCACAATCTCTCCCATGGAGGGAAGAAAGGAAATGGGGAGGAAAAACCAGTGAAGCGCCTCTCGAGTATCTCCCCCTCTCTCTGTCTCTCTCTCACTCTCTCTCGCTTGCTCACTCCTCTCTCTCCCTCCCTCTCTCTCTGTGTACTAGGCAGTGGGATGTCCTGACCCTGTGAGAGCATAAGAGGTGCGCCTGCTCCTTCAGTATCCAGTAAGCTAAACCTATTGATCCTCTTAACGCACGCTGCTCCACTTCATTCAGAGAGGCACACATATACACACACATGGCAAATACACACCAATGCAAATACACACATTTGCACATATACCCTCCAGTGCACATCGTAAAGTGGGGAAAGGGAGAGAAGTAAATTCCCTCATTTCCCCAAAGAACTGGCCACACCAAAACAAAAGAAAGCACTCCTTCTTTCCACCTTCCCTCTACTTTTCTTTGTTATTTTCAGTGTGTTTTTTTGCGAAACAGAGAAGCTCTCCATGAAACATCAAACTAAAATATCAAATATTAACTCATGTTTCTCTGCATATGTGTGTGTAAATGTGTGACATGTACTGTATGTGTGTGTGACTGCGTGTGCAAGAGAGCATGCAGTGGGCCTCTCAAGGCATGTTATTTTCAAGAAACCTGTTATACAAGATGTCATGGCCCTGACTGCAGGGCATTGCATACCTCTGCTCTTACACAAATGACTTCAGGTTCCAGATGTAGCTGTGATCACGCCTACAGGAATCAGAGACAGTAAGTGTCACACTGTCTTTTACAGCTTCTCACTGATCAAAAAACAAACAAGAAAGAAATGAACTTGAACTACAATTCATTTGAAATATTACATGTTTGTTTGTGTTTGTGTGATTGTGTGTGTGTGTATGTGTGGCTGTGCACACACATATCAATTTGCGCATTTGCGTGTGAGTGGCGTTGGCAAGGACATTCTGGATTGAGGTTGGGGATAGCACACTAAGTGTGTGTGTGTGTGTGTGTGTTTTGCATTAAAAACCATAGCCATGGCAAAGCTCCAGTTGCTGCGGTCTGAAAAACAGGATCCAGGGCTGCTTCTTACACACATCCTGCCCAACACACACGTCAGCAGCCTCTCAACTCCTGCCAAAAGTCAAACCACCTCACAGCCTCTGTAAACCTGCACCTTCACCCACAACAGGCACCCATGAATAGGGTGGAGGAGGAGGAATGAAGGTTGAGGAATCTGCATGCAGGAAAATGAAGACAGAAGTGAAATGCTCTGTGGGCGTGGGGGGCTGGTGTGTGAGTCTGTGTGGGGAGAGGTGGGGGGTGGGGATGGGGGCTGGTCATTTAGACAGTGACAGAGAGGAAAATTCAATTTAAGGTGCTTCAAAGGTTAAACAAGGAAGGACCTCATTGTGTATGTAGGTGGTTTATTATTCATTATGCACACACACGCACGCACGCACGCGCGCGCGCACACACACACACACACACACACACACACACACACACACACACACACACACACAAACACACACACAAAACTCACACATGCTCATATTGTCTTTTCTGCCATCTCCTTTGCGAATGGACATTGAGACCAGAATTCTAATCATGGCATGTGCATTGTGCATTGTGTGTGTGTGTATGTGTGTGTGTGTGTGTGTGTGTGTGTGTGTGGTATTACATAATCTTAGTCCCTGTGTTGAAGGCTGTTGCCCCCTGCTCGACACCATACTGGTGAGCTGTCACGACTCATCCTGCAGTCTGACAGAGACAGGAGGAGGGAGAGAAGCAGAAAGCGAAAAGAGAGAATGAAGGAGAGAGAGAGGGAGAAAAAAAACAGACAGAAAGCGAGGGAGGAAGGCAGGGACACTGGAAATGAGGAGAAAAGGAAATGCCCTGTGTGACAGAACAAGCTAGGATGTATGAAAATCTTATTAAAGATGGAATGTAGAGAAGCTGCAGGGAAGCATGACATAAAAACCTTGAAAAGAATGAGCTTTACCAGACCGAATGCTAACACAGTAACATATTACAGCCATACCGCCTCAGTATTAACTCATCATCCTATGTGGCCCCTGCTTGTAAGCAGAACAAAGTATTTTCCCTCGACAAAACATCACATCATATTTGAATCAGCAGGCCTTTTTCATTACATTAGCAGTTCTTTATGGTTCTCTATGGCTGGGGATCAGAGGAAAGGGCCGGGTTACACAGCGGAACAAGCGGGTATTGATTTCATGTGTGCTGACATTTAGTAAAGTACTTTTCTTCATTTATCTCCAAATCAATAGTCCAGAGAACATAGGCTGAGCAACCTCAACAGTCAAACCATACGGCTGGTACAGCAGCATGGCTGCGCAATGCCATGGCTGCTTCAGCTCTTTCTCAGGTCACCAAAGCCGGGGAAAAGAATGTAGGTGTAGCTTTGGTGTATCAATGATACGATCAATATCAATATCAGTGTACAGAACATAATGGCTTAATTACGTCATGGTATTACTGTGTGGCTGCAGTTCATGTAAAGGAGTTTAGCCTCTTAAAAACAGTCCGCACCTCAATTCCCCATCACAATCATCCAACACATTTTAGATTCAATTGTGGAAACAAATCTCTAAAGTGAGTGAGTGACAACAGAGCCCTCATACACATTTTGTTCCTCCGAGGTAGATGTGGGGTATCTAGGCCAGCTGTCCATCACGCTGTCAGTCTCTGAGGAAATGCCTACAGCCCAGTCCTCCTCCTTGCCATTCACAGGCTGTGATGTGATGGCATTTCAGCAAAGGTTAACTCATTCCCCCTTCAAATCAGATATTTGTAATTAGATGCCCACATCTAATGGGGACATGGATACTTCAAGGGCCATTTGGAGAATGTGAAGGGTGTTTAAGTGCCAAAAAAGATGCCACTGCACACTTGTGGAGTGGCTTGACAAGAGCTTTATTCGACTCTTTGATTTTAAGGCAGTAATCTTTCCCAAAAAAAGGGAGAGGCTTAGTTTATTAGAAATAGTAAGATTATAAGAAAGCTCTCGCTGAAGTCGGCGATGCAAGACATACACAAATTGTGTATACAATTTTTAAAGGAATACAATGAGCTCTCTGAAGTTACAGTTGTGCAGAGAAGAACGGTAGCAGTTTCACCTCCGTCTGTTCAGTATTTCGTCACAACACTTGGTGGGTAAGTTGAGCAGTGGGCCAATCTCCCAAACACTTCCTTTAACACTGCTCATAAATGACAACAGGTGAGTATATACATACGGGCACACAGTGTACATGTGAAACGTCAAAATTGTGTCAAAGAAAAATCCACGTCACCACTTCCTCTATTTCAGTTTCACTCATTGCAACAGAGCAGAGAAGGAATGTTCCCCTCACTCATGTATAAATCTTCTCAATCAGATGGTGAGGCCAGGCACCATGCTTAAAAGCATAGTGAGTATCTCGTTAAATACCAATGTTGTTAATTGTTGTTAATCGTTATACCCATTTGGATTGCCTGTTTTACAGAGCAGTTACAGATGGGAGCCACTGAAATATCAATGGCCCATAACCCCAGGCAACCGCCACTACAACACCATCTGGTGCGTATGGGTCTCACTAACAGTTGGTGCTTGACTGTGTGACTAATTCTGCATCTTCCTCTGGTACTTGTGACTAGAAAACTGGAGGTCTGATTAAAAGATATTGCAGAGTGAGTGGATATTACTTAGTGAGCAAATTGCTTCTGTGGCTTCTGCACCCTTTAATATATAGATAGATGTATTATGAATTACCTACAGTATATATTACAAGAGAGCCCATTTAAGATAAATGAAAAGGGTGCAGCAGAGACTGTCAAATCCAACCATCAGCTATTACTCTAGCAGAGAAACCACTATTAATTACACTATTATTTCAAAATGCTAACCCTTGGAAATTGCCTAATAGAAGTATTACTTAATGAAAACCTGCCGATACACGTTGTACTTGCAAGGGTGTAAGTACAAAGTGTACCAACATAATTGGTACATTGCATTGTTACACCCTGGAAAGTGCATTATGTATTAAGTCATTAAGGACTTGACAGTATTACTGTTTCTTACAACACTTTACAATAGAGGAAACTGTTTGGTTGTCGTTGCCTGCTGTTGTTGTATGTTTTGTTTGTGGTTTTTCCTGTGAGCTGATGCAAAGTTTTCACTCAGCTGAGGACGTTAAAGGCGCTGAAAGGTAATATAAAGATATGTGTACAGTCCCAAAAAAACACACACAAATGTGTTCAAAATGACACATCCTTAATAACAGTCACTGTTTTTTGGAATCACACCATCCATGTTGCAGCTTCCACAGTTTCTCAATGCTACTCTCTCTCATATCCCTGTTGTGTAGCTCTACTGTATGCTACCGCTCCTACTCCCTAAATATCCATCCATCCATCCCACCCAATACTTTCAGCCCGTCCATTCCTAGCCATCGTGTAAGCTCTGTTGCTCACCCTCTCCAAAAATAGACTTCTCCTGCATTGCACCAGTGTTGTGTCACTATGGCAGCCTAGGAGCTCGCCTGGCTCCCCTCTGCACTGGCTGACTAGCCTGAGCCTTAATCACAGCACTGGATGGATTGAGTATCTATCTGGGTGCGATTAGTGATTCCTCAGAGCCATGATATGACACATGATGAACTCCAGTGATATGCTAACTACTACAGGCTCAGAGTGGAGCACGTGGCTGGGACAAGATTAGACTAAATGAATGACGGATCAAATTTACTTAGATTCTGCTAAAACCGGCCAAGGAATAAATGTGTAGTTTGTAGGTTCTTAAGCAAAGGGATGTTTCTAAATTGTAATCAGCAGTTGAGAAGGATCTATAAATGGATCCTTGGATGGATAAATGGATGTAGGCCAATCACTATATAAGACTTTGCCCAGCTATTTATTTATTTACTTAGTATTACATGCAGAGTACAGGCTTTTGTTGAACTGCTTCCATTCCCCATCTGTTCTGTCCTGTTTTCTCTACCATGTTCGTTCCTCTGTCTTCATTTCTGGACCAATTAACTTTTCATCAATGTTTCTAAAATATATTTCATATACTATATAAAATGTAATTATTTATTAGTAGTAGTATTAGGCAATGTGGTTTTAACAGCTTTACCTGCTTCCACCTCACAAGACAGAGAATTAAAAGTGAGCTTTGATAGGCTTTATGCCACTAAAGCGCTTTCAAAATCTGTTTTCAAAGTCATACATCTCAGACGAACATAGATAAGCACAGCTGCACAACTTGTGTAGGTAGAGGACAAAACATGCTCAAATAGAGCTCTACTTGCTGCGTGCTTATGAACAATGCACAAACTACATCTTTAAAACAGATCTTAAAGCCAGATTGTTAATCACATGATTCACACTTGGTAATCATATCCTACTTGGTATTCATATCACCCAGACTCATTGCTGCAATGGAGTAAGAGATAAAAATGCTTTTGAGACAAAGACAAAGCAAAAAGGGCCTGTGGAGTTTCTGGAAATCTGCATAGCTGATCTGCGTGAGGTGAGGTAAATACTGTAAGCCTCCAGGCTTCATGTTGGGATCCGGTAGACAGAGAGGGATGGATACAACAGAAGAAACAGACAGTCACACATGTAAACGTAAGATACTGCAGACGGGAGGGGAGGAAAGATGAAAAATAAACTCATTAAAGTTGTTGAGATACCTAGTGGCTCTCTGTCAGGACAAGAGAGCTGAGTAAAAGTAATGAATGACTCATGTTGGGGGGGTATTTGCATAATGGAAATTCATTGCACGACGTTTTTCTCACTGTCCCAAATTCCATTAAAGGGTATGAATTATGAAAAACAGAGGTTGGGGGGGGGGGGGGGGGGGGTAGTCGTGTGACATTAAATTGTTAAAGTAATTACAGGTTAGGAGGAGGCACTCGGGCTGTAAAATTATCTTGCTCTTAAAATGGCATCTATGACATTATGTCTGCAAACTCTGGGGGAACTACCACACCATGTCACACAGAGCAGGGCACACCCTTCCAAATATGTAAACTATAACAGGTTTTAATTTTAGGTTATTTGCAAAGCGATTAACATAGTAAGAAAACACGTAATCTCTTATGTGTTTTCATACTATGTTAATTGCTTTGCATATGGGTACAAGATCTCATGATAAAAATATTGGAAAAATGTTACTGAATGACGAGTTTTTGACGAGTTTTGATCAAATATATCAAATATAAAGAAACAAGTGATGTAATAGTTTAAAATAATAAAAGGTTTAAACAGGTTTCTGCATCCAATCAACCCAGTTAACAGATGATAGTTTGTGACTACAAGGGAAGGTAACCTTTGAAGAAGAAAGGTAATCAGTCACCTGATCACAACTGTAAATGTAACTTCAGCATCAGATTACTGTAATGTGTATGGTGATGACCATGATAGCATTTTGTCTTTGCTCCCTGAGTACATGTGACAGGAGAGGCTGCGGAGCAGAGAGAGATGTCTGCTGTCACAGTTCCCATGACATTTAAAAGTCAAGCCTTCACCCCTCCTTCATTCACACCTCACCCACAACAAATGAAACCTGTCAGGCCAGTGGAACCCTGAGCGGGAGGGTGGCGACCTCGGGTTAGAGACAACCGAGAGGGAGATGGAGGGATGCCACACAGACCAGTGCAGACATGTAGCATCTTTACTGTATTGTAGGGAGGTCCACATCACGCCATCTCCTGGCAGAGAGAGACGAGTGAGGGATGAGAGATGGGTGGTCCAATAAATGCGCCACAAGGGAACAAGGGAGGAGAGGAGAGGAGAGGAGAGGAGGGAGAAAGGAGAGGAGGTACGTGAAATGGAGACAGTGAAATGGAGACAGTTCCAGTAAATGTTTTATAAGATGCGGTGTTGTAGAATCGCAGATGGGATGGGTGGGGAAGTGGAGTTTTAAGACCCGTAAACATCCTCTGAAAGCCAGTGTGGGGGTTGAAGTGAGAAAGGATGTGTGTAAGTCTAGTTGCATTTGTGTCAAACTGAGGAGGGATCTGTATGAGGCCACTGCCAGTCAGGTTAGCAGGATGAACAACTGAAAATCCTCTGCTGAGCTGAAAGTTCAATCACTGTCCATCTCTGTTATCTGTCTAAGTAGCAAACAAATAACGTTGAGGCTTTTGTTACGACGGTTGGCCGACAAATTAAAGAGATGAATCACACGTGAACTCTGCTCAATGGTACACATTCAAACACAGACAGACATTCAGGCCACGAGAGATGGCAGTTGCACATCATTATCATCATTAGAGCTGACCTGCCCGTGACCCCGTGTGTGCATGTCAGGAATTTTGTTTGCTTACATGCGAATGGGAATGTCGGTGTGTATGGTCACGCATGTTTCAACCAGAGGACCTGAGTTCGAGACCCCGATGCTGCAAGTATCCTCACCCCTGAAGTGTCCTTGAGTGAGACACTGAATCCCACCCAGCTCCAGGTGTGCTGCTCTTTAGGTGACCCTGCACGCTCATCTCTACTGTGATCGGTGCAAACAAGTAACGAACTTCCCTGCAGGGATCATTAAAGTATCACGTTATTGTTATCTTTAAATTCGTCAACAACCGATAACGGGTACGACAAACCTGACAACCCCTGTTAAGCTTTCATGAATCTGGACTCACACTGACTAGTAAATGGCTGTTGTGTAGGTATTTTTCGGGCCTGGTGCAGACACCATGCAGCCTCCACTCCACAGTAATTACGCTGACAGGTTGTACGATTGCTAGGATAATTACCGACAGCGACAGGAAGGGAAATAACCCAACTGGTGGCCAGGGTGAATGTTATCCATCTATTACTACTTAAAATGAGATAGCTGCAATTCAGCTTTTTTTTTTTTTTTTAGAGATTCAGTTAATAAACCCAAATCCATGCATGCCGGAGAAAGGGAGGTTGAGGTTGAGGTGCAGATTGGGCTCACTGTAGAACATCCGCTAGAAACGTAGAATACATTTGGATAATAATACTTGGATTTGTCCTCATATTCCTAAATATGTCAGACTTATCTCCTCTCTCGCACTATCCGCCCATAATTCTCTCCCTCATTCTATGTATCGATATATATGGGAGGTAATAACTCCCTGGTGTTTAACTTACTGCTGTTATAGGCAATTGGGTAGAAAGGGAGGATAATATCTCTTCTGCCCTGGATTTCCAACTGTGACTCCAGCTGTATCACAGCAGGGTACACTGTAGGGAATGAGTGGGTGGGCATGGATGCATGACTACACAGATAGATACAATTATACTATATGAAAGAGGCAGACAGAGAGAGAGAGAGAGAGAGAGAGAGAGAGAGAGAGAGAGAGAGAGAGAGAAAGTGAACGAGAGAGCAAGAGGAATACTGACTGGACGTTTCTGCAAGTTGATGTATGCTGCATTGTGTTGCGGGACACACAAGCACCACATCCGCATGAAAGATCCTCTAAATCCCACCCAAATACAACTCCTCATCCCCCCCATCCCCCCTCGGCTGCACACAGAGAGAGAGAGAGAAGAGAGTGAGAGAGAGAGAGAGAGAGAAAGGGCAATAGTGTGAGAACAGCATAGTTATGTAATGGGTGGAAGCAGCATGGGAGCTACCAAAGGGGAGCTCCTGGGCTTCTGCAAGTCGCAGAATGACGCACCTCCCTTAGACACACACACACACACACACACACACACACACACACACACACACACACACACATACACGCAGTAAATGGCACGCATTCCCACTGATACGCTCCATGCAGGAGCGGCCACTCCCACACATCTATCATAATCTGGCTCACAGCAACAGAAGCGAGGACACATTTATCATAACGCTGCCTGCCAACAGAACAGGAGATCTGGGACGTGTTCAATCTATTCCCTCATTCAGGGCAGAATAGTACAGAACAAGACGTTGAACAACAACCATTGTGGCTGGATGAAAAATTAGGTGGCTGCCATTCATTCATTTATTTTCTACCCATATGGATGAGGTATCTGGGAATAGGACAGCTAATAAAAACTGACTGAAAACCAGTATGGCATCTTAACTCAGTGATTCTCCATCTGCAGGACATGATTCTCCATGGGGTTGTGAAATGTTTTTCGGGCACAGGGAGATGGCTTAATAGAATATATTGTGTTTCTTTGAGATGAATGTGTTTCCTCCCCCAAAAAAACCTCTAACATCTAGGTGTCCCACAATAATTATTTGAAGAAAGAGCCTGAATAGAAATCCTCGTTCGGTGTAAGTTCATCATTCCGTTCATGCTTGGGTGTAAGCATCCTTTTTCTTTCTGCCGATGAGTCAGAAAGGTGGAGAGCCACACCACCACACGCTCTCTAAAACATATCTCTCCAACTATCGATCTGCTTTGGCAGGTTATATTTATACAGAGGCATGAGCGCAGGCACACACAAACCAACACACACACACACACACACACACACACACACACACACAGCACAGAGAAACCCTCTGCTGAGCTGGGATCGATTGATGAGCTGCAGAAGAAGGCAATCTGCATTCCTCCCATGTGGGAATGTAGAAGTGCACTGCTGCAGCGGACTGTGCTCTAAACGCAGGAAATCAATATCCTGTAAGTTAACGAGCTAGACCCCCTAACCTCAGCATCTGATTAGATAAACAGATGAGCATCAAAACACAACACCGCTATTGGGTGACTGTGCAAGCCAGTCTTTCCCACTGTGAAGGACCGATAGGGCTACAGCTGGCAGACTTACAGCGAGTGATAAACACCAGATCGGATTTTTTATGTGGCTGAAGCTACTTTCCTGAAGAAAAAAAAACCCAGCTCAACATATGTGTTTTTATTAGCATCTTTGTGGCCGTTTTCAGGGTGTGAAAAGCAGTTTGCAGGTCCTGCTTACAGTTGGATAGTGCATATAGTTGTGTAAATAGTAGTTTTTCTACTCTGAGGTTCAGTATAATGCACTTGTCAGCTTGGTTCGAACAAAATAGGACAAGAAACCTACACAGTATGTAAATCCTACACAGTATACAGTAAACCAGCAACAATTACATTACCTTAAGGAGGCATCTGATATTCTGACAAAATCGCTGCTGTAGTATTACTTACCTAGAAAGAGAGAAGAGATGGAGGGAGGGAGGGAGGGATAGCAAGAGGGACAGAGAGAGAGAGAGAGAGAGAGAGAGAGAGAGAGGCGGGTTATCAGAACAATCTATTGACTGCAATGAGATGTAATTTGCACTAAACAAGTGTTGGGGCACATTGTGTATGACTGCAGCAATACTCCCCCATGGCTGCCTGGTGGATGAACACACATGCTCATGTGCACACACACTCACGCTAGAGTAATGAGAATGGCTGGGAGGGTATGTCAATATACTGCAGTAGTGAGAAAACTGCTCTCTCTTTATCTTAATCTCTCTCTCTCTCTCTCTCTCTCTCTCTCTCCATCCCAATGCAAGCCTATTGATCAAAGTCAAGGGGGGTGGATATGTACACCCACCCCCACCTTACTGAACTACCCCTTGATAAAAATGTCTGAGGGATGATTCTGATCAAAGATGATAACAAAACAACTGAGTGAGGAAGAATATGAAAACAATAATGACTATATTGAGACTTAGGACGGTGATGTCATCAGTGGTGCTCTACAGGGCTCTTCAATCCCCCAATAGCATTGTCATTATTTCTCTAACCAAAATTGTGTTTCTACTTTGATACCATTGTGAAAGATTGAATTCAATACTGCATTTTATAAACGTTCAATACTTTCATCAAACGTGTTCTGCAAGTTAAAATTCCACTTCAACATCACTTCTCGAGAGCGTATACGTGTGGGTGGCGCGTGGATCGGAATAGCTTGAAGAAGAAGAAGAAAAGGCATCGGAATAGACAGAGTCGCAGTCTGGCTCTTGACAGTGGACTGCAGCAGTCAGCACAAAATTCAATAGGGAAACAGCTGAAAACATGGCAACTGCGTCACACAGGCCACCGCATCTTGAACCGAATCCCAGTCCAGTTAATTGGTTGACAAAGCTGGTGCCAGGAGCAAAACATGGAACTATTTCAGTTACAGCAGCTGACAAAGACACCCGACCAGTCTCTCAAACCCCTGGACAAAAGCCCTTTAAGTTAAATGTGGTAACACAAATAACTTAGTAATGCATCTCAGTGATGGTTGTGCTGTGACATTGCATCGTAACAACACCTATCACACAGACAGGCTAACTAGACACACCCTAATATCAAGCAGGAAGACGGACCGAGGCAAAGGGATGGAGAGACAGACAATCAGCAAGCACACAAGCAGACATACAGACAGAAAAAACTAGGCAGACAGACATGTTGATAGGAAGCGCCTCAATAAAGTGGGTAGATAAACAGGCAGACAGATGCGAGATGACTCCTTTGCTCAATTACTGGCTTACAGCCGTAAGAACATCATTTGGTCATTAGATTTAGATATAAACTACGACTAATCACCCATCTCTATCTACGCCTAATCCAAACTTCTCTGAGCCTCACACATCAAAGGAAGGGATTTGCACATCCTTAACATTTTGCTAGTCGAACCACATCTAATCAGTATGACTGTTGATGTGGTAAACACAGACTCGGATGAGTTTTTCTTTCAGTCTTGAAGATAGAAACAAATGTTGTATTGCGTTGTAATACATCGTCCTGTATTCTATCACAGTCATGTCAATTTGTTGAAGTCTGCCTGATTGCAATCTCATGTGGGGTTCATTGGCAAAACGCCAGTGACTCTTTTGTAACCATCTCAGTCCACTCTCTCTGTCTGTTATTTTATTCAGAAATATCTGCTGTTTCTAGAGGCGAAATTACTTTTATGCTATATGAGCTGGTGCGGATGTCTCTTCATCCATCTGTAAATTGTCAGTGCTGACATTTATGAAGAGGCAGTCAGCTCATGAAAAGATACCAGCTTTAAAAACATTAGGGATACACACCCACTCAGACCCATTTCCCAGCTTGGCAAGACAAGACTATAATGGTATTACAAAACATGCTTCATGGTTGGAAAGAGACCATGGTCCTAACTGAGTGCTCATTCCTCCTGTCTAGAGGCATGAAGACTTTGTGGTCAAAGACTGAAGCAGTCTGTGACTGTAGCGACTGTAATTCACTGATCGAGTCACTCTACATGTCCAAAGAAATGAATGGCAGCGGCTGCAACTCATGCACACATGCCTACACACAGCAGCAAATTGTGAAATATGGCCATACAGACCTAGGTTTGTTGAGGTCCATCATAGATAGTCTTTTCTTCTATCAAATTTTCTTTACTTTTTGTACATTTAAAATATACTGTGCACACAGCAGCAGAGGGACACTTAGATATGGTGTGGGAGACCAGTACCAGTCCAGGGTCCAGCATCAACTAGCATTGCTAGTCTTGTTGTAACTTTAAAATACAGAAAAAGAGCCCATGCAGGGCCGACTTTTCTTTGCACATTGAACTCTGGTATCATCTCTGTGTGTGAAAGTGTGTACGTGCATTTAAGTCAAGTCAAGTTTATTTGTATAGCCCTTATCACAGTTACAGTCACAAAGGGTTTCACAATGCCCACATTAAACAAATGACAGAACACAGCGCCTCCAACCTTAGACCTTCAATGAGTAAAAACCCCCATGATAACCTTAGTAGGAAAAGAAAAGGCAGAAACCTTGGGAGGGACAACTCAGAGAGAAAGATACTACATTTATATATACAATGCCTTGCAAAAGTATTCAAACCCCTTGACTGTTTTCACATTTTGTTGTGCTATTAAGTTTGAGAGAAAAGATCCCATCGCTGTTTGTGAGAATACAGAAGGTGAAATAGTTACTCAGTTTTTCCTGTCCAATTTCTCCATTGATTTCTGTAGTGAAAATGGATGGGAAAACACACTGAAACTTCAAGAACTGGACTCTAATATCATCCATAAATGAACCATACAGTGTATCCCATACTGTGTTGAAGTATTCTGATGGAGAGTCCACTCTACACCCTAAGATCCCATTAAGTCCCAGTAAGATCTAGTGAAGGGACTTGGTCTCAGCTTTGTTAGCAAGAACGAACAAGTTTGAAAAAAGTTTGAGTAACGGTAATCTGAAATGTTGAACATATTTTTCTAGTGTTGTAACTTACCCCGAACGAAGTAAAGGGGTTGAATACTTATGCAATTATACAGTAAACCAGCAACAAGTACATACTTTTAGTTACATAGTTATACTTTTTTATGTTTTCACTTTGTTAGAATATAGTGCTTTGCATAGAAATCCCAAATAAATGTGTCAGCACAGCAAAAAGTCAAGGTGTTTAAGGGTTTGAATTATTTTGCGTGGCACTGTATGTGTGTGAGCGTGTACACTGTCATACGTGCTTGTGTGTGTGCATCCATGTGTGCACATTAAGGTGATTGCAACCCCGTGCTAAACATGATTCTTTCATGACAGCCATGTTTAAGCCTGTATATGACCTCTGCATAAGCTCCATGACTCACAAAGCCAGGCTTCACTAGGGACTCTGATTACACACATGAGCTCATGCTACATTTGTCCTGCATGGGTGCCAAAGGCTAGGCTGAAAGACTAAATCCCATTCTGCTCTAGGTCTATGAGCGCAGGGGTAAAAGACAACTCCCATTGGTTAGCCGGTTATAATGAGGCCTGTTTCCGTGGCGATTGGATTCCCAGCTGGTGATTTATGACATCAAACAGTCATCACCTCCAAAACGTCTGGTCCAAGAGTGAAGGACGACAGCTTGTGATAGGGAACAGCTGTGGAAAACAGGTGTGTGCTTCTCATTACAGCCACACCAAGAGAATGATGGGCTTTTAATCACCAGCCCTGGATAGGATGCTGTGTGTGTGTCGAAATGTTTGTTTGTGTGTGTGTTTGCATACGTATTTGTGAGTGTGGATGCATAAAGAGAGCGAAATCAAGAGGGAAATTGTGCGTGTGCACAAGTGCCCTCACCCCAGTAAACACACTTGTGTTTTATTGGAAATTCCACAATGAATCCATCAAACAAGAAAGCGATGACGCAAACGGTTCTCGTGCTGCATCCTCCAGCTTACCACAAACTGAGAAACTTTTTTTTTCACCTTTTTGTTTTCTAGAACGGATTAGATGGCTCTTATCCTGTGTGTCTCCCTCCCCTGTAAGAATGAGAGGCAGGGGGAGAGAGACAGAAAGAAAAAAGAGACAGAGAGGAATGCAGGTCTGAGGCCTCACCTCTGTGCAGTCCTCTCTTAAGAACTTAAGCTCCACAACAAACAAAGAGACTAGACCGGAGCTCTACCTAATCGTGGCAGCTTATTCCTCGTGACTCTGTCTACAATTGGGAACCCACCAATAGCTGCTTTCCCACCACTGGCAGGCGTTACCACTGCCTCCACCCCACCCTAACATACCGCAGGCCTGTACGCACACAAGCAAATACACACATACACATTCATGCAAACACGGATATGGAAAAAACAAACACACTAGGCATGCGCACAAATTTAGGCACAGTTAGCCACACATGTATATACACCCTGCCATTCGCATGAGCGCACACACACACACACACACACACACACACACACACACACACACAATTCCCTTGTTCTGTACCCACGTCAAAGCAACTTGCAATAACATGCCAGCACACCCAACGTCTGGCACGCTGCCAGACCATATAACCATATACACACACGGTATGTAACACCGACAAGCACACACACAAGCAGATTAAAATGGGAATTGTTAATGCGCAATCTGGAAAGTATCTGTGTTGCCTTAATAACAGCATGCATAATAAAACGTATATAAGCACCAAGCATACTTGCAGTAATTAATTGCGATAATTGCAGATCAGCGTTCAGAACTTCAAGAGATGTTGTAATCGAAAAACAATGCCTGAAAGTGTTTGTTTGACCTTTGAAGAGGGAAATCTTGCATTAACTCTATTTAATATCCTGCTAAATTTTAAAGGTGAAAAACAAAAAATCTGCAAGATTTCCAGAGAGATGCGCTTCTAAAATCTGGAGGATGTGGGGTTACAGATGAACTGGACCTCTCATGATGTAATGTCAATCTAAAACTGAACTGCTGCAAACTACAAGTGTTGATTCATTTAAACAATGTGAGCATAAAAGATCTCCAATCAACAACTTCTCCTTAGAAATCACTAGTCTAGTATTATTATTATTATTATTATTGATTACTTATTAATATTTTACACTTATTACATAGCACATTACAAAGCTCAATGTAAATGTTCTTTGCTGTATCATTCCTAAACAGCTTGCTCAGCAACTTCCAAGAAAATGTCCTATGCATGTTGACGAATGCCAAAACCTACCCCGCAATTTCTGCCAACTCTTCCATTACTTACTATTTTGGCTCTTGTGAGCAAGTTGCTGACAGACTTGGCGTATTTTCTGAAATTCTGAATTTGTGGCTGTTGAGTGTCAGGAGAAGATCAGAGCATTGCTCCATTCTGCTCTAACATCCCTCTGAGCTTCAAAGACCTCACAGCACCGCTGGCCTCATACAGTAGTAAATAAGAAATGCCTCTAAAGCCAGATCAGATACAAGCTGTCTAGTCCAACCCAATCACTGAGTAACCTGCAGTGCATTCATAATTCATTCATAATGGCCCTAACAAAACTGCATTACCCAGGGGGCACAACGTCGGCTCACCTGTTCCTAGAACGTCTACAGTAATGTTACAATAATGTCAGCCTGGCTCCAAAAGGGCAAAAATGTGCTTGCTGAATTTATGCTACCATCAAATATTCAATCAGACAATATCACCTAATCTACTGTTTCTTTAGAATAGCCTATTTGGTTAATGTAACACAGCAGCATATCTCTTGACTGAATACATTGCTACCTGCACAGCGTACTACTCTCCATTTTCTTTTCTGTCTAACTCCCTCTTCTATCCGTGCCAGTCTCTGTTGTGTGTGTCCATAGGGAACATGGAGTGCCAGTTTGATAGAAAGAGCACTTTTTCTTTCCACTTCAAGCACCGGTAACCTGAGAAAATAAGGTGATTTTGAAGAAACAGAGGTAAAGCAAAATTGCTCATGTGTTGCTCATTTCTTATATAGAAAGAGACAGGAACACAGAGAAACAGACAGCTGTTACAGTACTCCATGGGCTTAATGCACACAAACATCGTTGGCAGAAAATATATGTGGGTTGTGCATGTGTGTGAAGAATTTAAATTATGGTGTACATGGAGTGATTCCTTCTTGGATAAGAAACCCTGGATCTAAACCGATAACACTGTTTGTATAGGCCTGTACTACCTTGGTGGATAATGTGATGAATGGAGAGTTCAGGAATAATAACTTAAGACTTAACTGTATTCATTTGTGAGACTGAGATAACCAGCGTTGTATCCAGGAAATAGTCATGTCAAATGGCCAAATGCTTGATGTCACTTAAGTTTACAGACAGGTATAACTAGTTATCATCAGCATTACAAATATTTTGTGTGGAATAGTATGTATGGTGCTAATTGGTTGGTTGGTTGTTGAGGAAGCACATTTAAATGGTTCACCTCTGGGTAGTTTTCACACTGAGGGTTAGTCAACATAGATGTTTCTCAGTAGCACTGTAGCTCTTTCACTATGAAGAGGAGAAAACTAGTCGCACGTACACCGTATTTTAAATTTCACTACCCTGTAGTTTCTCGGCTGGATACTTGGATATGCTTAGTACTGTAGAGCAACAGTAGTGGAGAAGATCTCCTTTTCTGAAATGATTTTGCATCACTGAGATGGTGGGAGAAAGAGGACAGATGTCTTAGAGTGAGGAGAGAGAGGAAGTACAGAGCAGAGAAGGGCTACTTGGCTGGCTTCCCTCCAAAAACACAGATTACTGTTCCCTGGATGAGAGTCTCTTGCTTCATCCAACGGAAACAAGTAAAGTCTAAACAAAGAAGTCAATGCACAAGGCAAGCCACTGACGCACAAGACTCCAATAACTCTTTCATTTCTTTCCTCTCCTTTTTTCTCCCTCCTCCATGTCCTCCTCTCTGGCTGGTGAGATAAGCTTTCTGAAGAATACTAATTTTAAAAGGAAGATTAAGCGGTTCTGGCTCTCAAATCAATTTTACCCCCCACTGCAACATGAAGACACACACATGCACACACACCCGCACACACACACACACACACACACACACACACACACACACAGCTCAAAGCACAGAGGAGCCATGGCATAGCTGCTCCTTGATCAAACACACACAAGAAGTAATTAAGAGAAGCTGGTGGCATGATAACCATTATTTCCTTAGTTAAATATCAAGGTACATTAGATTCTAAAATTAGCTCCTTTTCTCCAGATGGTTATCAATATTACACACAGAAGGGTCTGGAGCAGTGGCTGCCTGTCTTTTCTCATTGCAATCAGCGGTGTGTAACAAGTTACACAACATTGGACGCATGTACACAAGTGAACCTGATTATGTGGAAAAACCTGATAAACAAAAACAAGATCAAACATCAAACCAAGCAAGGCCTAACTTCTTTACTAGCATTAGAAAACACACACACTTGTGGTAAACAGTCTGAGCACTGCAACTGTGGTATAAACTCCCAGGATTAGATACTGTTAACAAGACACACAATCAAGCCTTGTACCAAGATGGGAGAGGGCACACACTTTGAAAAGTCATCCCTATCATGCCAGTGATAAGAACCCAGTGGGGTTTAAACACAACGCTTTCCAACATGCTTGGCAAGACAGAATTCCCTTAATGCTGTTGGCCACCAAGGGTTCGCATCCATGTTGGCTGCTTGTTGCCATGGAAACCAGTGAATATGTTTTCAAGAGGCCAAAGCACATTTTCTTGGAAATCAATGAAGAATCCAAATGTGAAGGGGTCCACTGATTGTTCCCCAAATCACATGGCTCTATTCAATGAGATCAAAGGGATCGGCTCCCTGCAGGATGCATGTGTATGTGTACACACACACACAAACACACAAACACACACAGACACACACACACACACACACACACGCTTTCTAGAGCACCAGCCACAAATGAATAAACCAATGCTTATTCTCTGTGGGACAATGTCTATTTCATGTATTTTTCTTTAATAAATAATGTCATTTTTATGAAAGTTTGGGGGCTGCAGGATGCAATAGCTATCATGGGAGAAGAGAGTCTGACAGAATTTACATTTTGATTATATCTATGATGGCTGCCGGCACTGTAAATATCGTTTTTGTTGCTTGTGTGGGTTCGGGTCGCCCCTCAAATACACACACACACACACACACACACACACACACACACACACACACACACACACACACACACACACACACACACACTCCCATTATCTGTCTTAATGAGCTATGACAATGAAAAAAATCACTGGGAAGAGGTTATAATGATATTAGAGATTAGCTTTTTCATGATTATGGTTGAAGATAGCTGTTGAGCAAATAATTACATTCAAACCCTTTTGTGGCTGATCTACTTGATGGTATGATCATATTTCATTCAAATGCATGAATAATGCCATTCTAAAAAGCCATTAGATCTGATTATTCTGAGGACCAACATCCACAACTGTAATCTGAATAAATTAAACTGTTTCAAGAGTTTTATAAAATTATTCTTTATTTCTTCTACATCTTCTCTTCATGTTTGGAGTCAATTGGATAGCAAAAAAAATCAATTGGCGCTATAATATATATCTGTGTTTTTTCAGTGTGTGTTGTGGGGGGAAGTGTGATGTAACTGTTTGCCTGTGTGTTTCCTGTTTCCTTGTTTACACTATGTGTGGGCATTATTGCAGTGCATGTTGCCAAGCTACTGAGCCTTTGGGATTGAAAAGCAGACATTGTTCAGTTTGCAACAGAAAACTCACCAGTTAACAAGGGATGTCAAAAGCAACAATTCAACCCCATTTCAGGCAAAGTGTTATTGAGGAAAAAAAGCAGAAGAAACACAGCACTATGCGATGGAACTTGAGGCGATGAAGGCAATTTTCAATGAAGGCAAACTTTCATTTAAAAGCACCTTTCATGGTACCCAATGCATTTAACAATGGAAAAGAGAAGAACTAGATAAGGTAAAAAGACAATAATTTCATTCTTCTTTAGCTGATCGGACCAAGAGCCATTTACAGCCCAGAGTGGTGATCTGCGGCAGGCGGGCAATGATCGCAGTGATCGGTTTTAAGCACCTGCACTAATCCTGCCAATCCAAGTCAATATACAGCCACTCCCTGAAAGCTATCAGAGACCTTGTTAATATTACTAGACACTGCACACATAGCTGGTGCTGCAAACACACACACACACACTAACACAAATCAACTTCTATAAATAGATATCTACAAAGGTGCAGAGAGTGCCATTGAAAAGTATCGATTTAGAACAGAGAAAGGCAGAGAGAAAGAGAAATTGAAGGAAGGTGAGAGATTAAGGGAGACAGACAGACAGTTATTATTATTATTATTATATTCAGTTTATTTCAAAACAAATGTTTCTCTCCCGAGCTTTCAAGCATTTAATATGGACACCAAGGGGCTCACTAAACAAACTAATACATTTGAAATCATCATGTAGTAACTTTGTAGTTATTGCATGTGAGAATGGCAATATCCATCCTTCCCTCCAAGGCATATTTCAAGAGAAAATATCCTCTTAGTACTTAATAAATCGAGAATTGATACTAGGATCACAATCGAGCAATGGCATACACTGCATATACCATGTGTAAGCCTCAAATCAGAGTGTGATTGCTCTCAATAGCTGGTCTGTCACAGTTGTTCACTAATTCACTACGGATTCAATTGACGGCTAATACATTTTGTGCCACTCCCAATTTGTCTGGTGTTGGACAGCTTGACAGAAAATCACAAAATCCATCTCAACTCCCCTCCACTCAACCGTTTTCCCTCCTCTATGACACTCTTCCCTGTTCATTCTCAACCCTTCTGCTCTCTCACAGACGGACTTGTCACTCTGGTACCTGGCTCAGTACACAGCAATGCGGCTCTGCAGCTCTGCAAAGCTGAACGTCAAAATGATAATGATATGCATGTGGCGATATATTACCACACAATACACTGATACAATAAGTCATGGGTCATCACATATGAATCACCGCACCTGATGTGAATATCCTCAATTTGAAAACCCTGTATTACAATGTAACGCCAAGAAATAAGTAGCCTCATTTTAATTCCAACTTTATTTTTGACATTGTCATAATATTATATCCTGAACACAATGTCTTGCATTGTATGTACTACACAGTGGTTGCAGAAAGTAACAAATGGAATTCAATTAATTTTTTTGCAATCAAACCTACACACAATACTCCATAATGACAAAGCAAAAACATGAATGAATGGTTTCAGAATCCACTGTGAACCTACATATGGGAATTCTGTTGTGGCTTGGCACGAGCAAGACTGTGTAACACAAAAGCTAGCATGCTAGCAAAGCTATACTAATACGTGGTGTAATTGGCTGAAATGACTTTGCTACTAGCATCACACATAAGTATGAATATCACATTGAAGCTCTGAACGCTGAGAAGTCTAGCATCATCCAAAAAACACACCACACACACTCGCGCACACATGCACATACACATTTGTACACACAGAGCGATGTACAAATGTAGTTTCACGCTCTTTCTTTCTCCCTCTGAACCAGGTGAACTAGGTGCAGACCAATTATCTCATACAAAGAGCGTGCTGCTCATTTTTCGTCTTTCATTACTGCATACAGCAGGATTGAATCAATGCAATCAGAGGAGACAGCCCAAGTGGTCAGGCAGACAGCAGAGGGCTGGTAATCAGGATGGGAACTGACACAAACAAGGACACACACACACACACTCATAAAGAAGTGTGTGTGCGCACGCATATAACCACACACAGAGGAGAGTGTGCATACAAATAGACATAAATTGCCCACATACAAAGGCACCGACAAAACCACCAAATATATTTACACTGTCCATATTTGCACACACATATGCACACAAATGCATGCACACACAAGATGAAAACACACCCTCATAAAAAACAGGATATTGGAAGCAGCTGTGAAAAATGATCAAGGGATGACATCAATAACAGAATGGCTCTCACAACATAGGAGGCAGCTGCTTCTTAATTGGACATGCCCCTCATTAGAACCGCTAGAGGTAGACCGTCTATCTCCGTCTCCCTCGCTCTCCTCTAAACCCTTCTTTTGTCCTTTCTTCTGCGTCTTCCTGTCCTATATCATCTATTCACTGGTTACGGAGATGACAAGATAAATCATAGCATGTCATTATCCAGCTTATGAACTAGAGTGAGGTGAACTGGACAAGATAGGACTGAATTTAACAGGATTAGATTGAGCATTGAAAAGGTTGATATGAGATGTGGACAGACTGATGTATTATGGGTAGTAGCTGAGAGAAAATAAGAGCTGAAAAGTGGGATAGAGAATAGGAAGGCGAATCAAGGCCAGGCTTAGGAAAAAAATTAAAAAGTCATTTTTTTTCTTTTTGTAAAAGAAAACATGACATAGTTCTTTAGGGAGTCATTATCCTGAGATCTGTGTCGTGTTGTCCTTTACATTACATCTCAAAAACGCATTTCTCATCTAATAAAGTCCTTGGGGCGGATCTACTAAGATCCCAAATAAATGGTACTAATTTGCGTGTGCATTCTAAAAGTTTGCGCGTGTGGTTGATGGGCGTTTTGCGGGTGATTTACTAAGAATGCGTGCGTAAATGACAACAGGTGCAAACGTGGTGGAGACAGCAGTATTTAAATGAGGGTTTTGCGTGTTTAATGTTTTGCACCATGGAGAGTTTGGATGGGCAACAGAACCGCAAGCGCAAAATGAAATTTGCGCCTATAGAATTAGAGGTGTTAGTGGAAGAGGCAAATAAACATTTGGATGAGCTACAGCAAAAAAATCTGAATATGACAAAAAAGAACACTATTTGGGAGATCATCTGTGAGAAAGTAAATGCCGTTGGTAAAACAAGAAGAACAACGGATGAAATTAAGAGAAGATGGCAAGATATAAGACGAAGAACAAAAGAAAAATTGGCTTATAATAAAACCTCAGCAAAGAAAACAGGTGGGGGCACGGTGGAAGAGATGCCTCTAACTAACATTGAGCAACAAGTGCAGTTCAAGTGCAGTTTCTATGTCTCCTTCTCGCTACAATAACGGCAGTCATTTGTGCACAATTACGCATGCAGGGCGTTTGCACCTTCTTTTGAAACGTATTAAATACAGACGCAGTCTCCATCAACGAAATTGCGTTCAGGTTTGATAGATCACAGTGCGTGTGCTACATTAATCTATTTACATTTTCTCCTCCCAGTATTTTGCTAAATAGCGTGTAAACGCCCCATCTTGCATATTCATTGAGGCAAAAGTACTAACTGGATAAGGCGTGTTATTTTGCACATTTGCAAGACGCAGTCCTCAGTGCGCACTGTTAGTAGATCAGTTTGTACATTTATTTGTGCGTGCTATGAGTTTGCACACCTTTTTACACACGCAAACCTTTAGTAGATCCGGCCCCTTGTCTTTTACATGGCTCTGCATATGGGACACCTAAGATCAGATTTAAGATCAGATCTCATATACAACTGACAACTGACAAAATAAAACAATGGTATTTTGCTCAAATACTCAAGTACACAACTACATTTTATAAAGCAGGGTTTGATGGGAGATAATACAAACTGAGAACACTCTCATAATAAACCAAATACTGCAAATCCTGTATCTGAATGATTCCCTTCCCTCTACACTGTGCAGCTGAAATGAGACAACTGGGCGCTGTCGTCTCTTTAAACAACCAGATGGCCTCTGACAGTTTCACATTTGCACACACTACTGATATTCTGTATCTCTTTGCACTCTATAGCCCTCACACCTGCTGTGCATCGCAAATCCAAACAATGGAAAACTTTTTCTGCTATAAAAGACGCAGGTGGACTGAAAACAAGACATCAACTTAATAGTTCACAACATTACGACTTACACTTTCCATTATTCTTTAATGAGCTGAGCCTGCCAACTATAATCAGACACGACCAATGCATTCACCACAGCCAGGCATCATTAATGCATCTCACCTCGGGCTAATAAGACTCTCAGAGAAAACGATAACGGAAGCTTTAGGCCGCATTCAAACGTCATCTGTGTCTTATTAGGGGAAGCTTCATAAGAGTGGAGAGTTGTGAGAAGGGACTGGAACATATCCAATAACTCTCTTCGCTATCAGATATGCACAAAAATGGACATGGCCATCTACAGTCCATTACAAAGGTATTTCTGTCTATTAAAAGCTTCCCTTGCTTTGGCACTCATCTTCTCAAGCCTCTCCATCCTCAGGCTATTCTGCTAAGGTTATGAAATGGCTGCAGCTAGAAGTCCTGAACCAGTTAATGAATTCTACTTCTAATTCTGAAAGTCCTGATGGTAAAATCAACATAAATAAACTAGGTAAGAGAGAGTAAAGCCCCAATTCAGATGGGATTGGTTTATCTAAGGGAGGTCAGTTAATGTCATTTATTACACTGCTATTCAGTCATTTTAATCCCATCCGGACCGGCCATGTCAGTTATTTTTCCCTTCTACAAAAGTAATATTTCCAGCCACAAATACCTACCGTTTTTCAGCAAACCCGCAGGTGCACTGGTTATTTTCATTAGCCGGATAGACATCTTGGTAATTTCATATCACAGAGTTCGCAGGCTGTTTACAACAAGAATTCTGCATCTGCAACACATCTCAGATCCATGGGTGGACAAAATAATGGAAACATCAGTTTTCCATAAAACATAAAAGAGCTGCCACAAAACCTCCACCTGTTCTGAACCTAATCATCTACACTGTTTGGTGAATCAAGTCGTGTAATTTAGATTACTTGCTTTGTTGATGAGTACAGTCTGTCAGTTAGTCATAATAATAGCTGAAGAATCTACTCACTTATTACTGACAAAATATCAGCATTCAATTCATGAATTGTTATTATGTCATGATATGATTAATTGTCTATTATGATGAATTGACATACTGTACTCTTCAAAAAGAAATCCATAATCTACATTACTACATTACATGACTTGATTCAAAAAAACATGTGTGTATGTCCGACAATTACGCTCCGTCCAGATCGATGAGTGGAATTACAGAGGAGCCATTTTATATGTTGCCCTGTAAAAACGAATCCTGTCCAAAAGGGGCTTAAGATAAGAAACACAGTAAATAGAGTTAAGCTGAGAGAAAAAAAAGCGAAGGAATAAGAGACAACTGGCTATTTGTCATAACTGATTGATAATTGCTAATTGATTTATCACCCTATAGGCCTGTAAAGTCCTTTGACTTGTTTGTGATAAAGGGTTACATAAATAAACTTGTCTTGAGGGAAGCAGAACAGGGCCAGCTCACAAAATTAGACAGACCTAGGAAACCTACTAGGCCATCCCAATGGCAAATGACCTTCCCTCGATTAGCTCTCCATTCTGTGCGAGTCCCCTCCACTTTCCCTCATTGAAGCACTCAAATAATATCCAAGCAAAAAGCTGGGATGAGAGGGCAATGTTGTGACCACTGACCCGAGACATGAAATTTCATTTGGAGTGAAAAGGACACAGCAGGAATGGTGGTGAGTACTAAGGAGTGGTGCTGAATACCATGTTACACATGACAGGTCAAAAAGAATGACACGTATCATCTATAATTTTACACTCTTCGTTTCCGGTCTTTGAGTCTATATGCTAGGCCTATTGGTAAATCCTCTTCTACCACCATTCACTATCTGTTCATTCATTTTTTGTTACGGTTTGATGCAGCAAAAAACAAACAACTCCATATATTAACAAATACATAAAATATATACATTTTAATTACAATAAAATGAATTAAAATAAAAACAATAAAAAAATAATCTTGCCTAGGATGGTAAAACCATCTAAGCTAGGACTCTAGCAAAATCTTTCATTCATTTTGGTAAATCAAAAAGATATCAACATATCAAAAGGCCTTTGATGAAGCCGTGCAGGTGTGGCCTCTCCTATCCATTTTCTCTCTGGTCATCATTAAATTATCACCGTTACTGCAGTAACCACTGCTACCACACCTTCACGAGTCTACACCTGACTGGATGCATCATTTTCTTCTTCTCTCTTGTTCTTTCTTTCTTGTTCACTTCAGTGAATTTCACACCACTCAAGGTGCTTCATGAAAAAAAGCATTTAGACTGAGTGTTATCATAACCTGTAACAGGTAGAAATGTTCCACCCACAGAGCTACAGCTGTTCCCTAGTGGTTTTTGAAAGGTTTATAGAATTTGACATGAAATGGATGTGAGTATTTTTGGCAGTGCATGGGACTTGATGATTGAGATGTGATGATAATGGGAAGTGGAGGAAGAAGACAGAGCTGGAAGGCCATAGAGATTCAGAGGCATCTGGACAGACTCAGAAGCACAGATTTGGAAACATCCACTTAGCACACTTTTCATGAACATCAAGTGGAAGGGGTGGATCCCAACCCTCTCTCTCCTCTCCCATTCAACAATCACAGTCTTAAGTATACTGTATATAATAGGGCTCAATAAAGAATGATGGATGATGAAAAGCACACGACATTTAAAACATTAAAGGAGTTTGTAGTCACTAACAATAACACTCATGAATCTGTAGCGTAGTAGTACTGTACTGTAGTAACACACCTGCCTCCAATTACAGTATGGCAATATGCATGCACACTACATCGCACAACAGCAGTAGTGCATTAAGCCATAAAATTGCATTTAATACTTTCAGCTTCTGGTGTAATTTAATTTCTAGACTGCGGGAGTTTTGGAACATATACAAATGAATTTGGTAATGGATCCACTTGGAGACTTGGAAAAGAAACAGCCCTGTTGCACATTGGTCTCTTTGTGCGTGCATTGGAAACAGACATTTCTGAACACACATATTTATTTGCGAACCTTCTTTTATTTATGTGTATTTTTGACATTATATAAAATGCTAAATATTTGTGTGTGCATTGAAAAATAGATTTGTGAACAGAGTTTATATATAAACCGCAAAATACATTTGTGAATCGTATTGTTTTTGTTTGTGATTATTGAGAGTAATCTGATTCCATATGTGTTGCTACTGGCTGGCTGAGCATTAGCTACCTGTTCAGCCAGTGTGTCTACAGCTGCTACCATGCTAGCATACTCCATGCTCAGTAATCACCCGTTACATGCGAGGATTTCAACCACATTAAATCAGTACAGACACGTTCAGACGGGGCATTTTTTTATTGACAGTGGAACTTTAACGACAAGGTCAATCTTACCGTTGTCGACATATTTGTTGAACAAAATTCAAACAATTTACCAGCACCCGGCACTGTAGAGGATGGACTTGGCAACAACTCACATTGAGCTGGCAAAGCTTTTGTTTACTGAAGGTTTACTGAATGAACAGTGGCCTCCACTGAACAAATGGTTTTACCATGGTTGTTGTGGTGCTGGCGGTGGTGGTGGGCTTCTATTGCAAATGATAATATTGGCTGATCGATATCTCTGTTGGGCCCCAATTTGCAAACACTCACTATTCACTTCCACCATCCAGTCTCCATTTGTATCTCCAGGCTCACAGTACATGATATTGGGACCAGAGCACAGGGATTCAATATACCCAGATATGTTCACTCCCTGATTTAAAGTGACAAGATCAGCAGGTGTGGTAACACCAGACAAGAGCCTGTAGATACGGAGGTAGGACCGTGTCCTTTTCAGAGCTCCATGACTGTTAACGAGGTTAACGAGGGCATGTCTGGTACCTTTTAAGCTTGTTCTAAAGTTGCTTTCTAGACATTCCAGTAATACTATGGCTACATGGTGTCCAACCAAGTCATTCTAACTCATTCAATGAGATCTAAACCAGACTACATGGTACAAAGCAGAGTAGAGCTGTGTCAATTCAGGAGCAACACAGGAACTCTGAAATATAATGGGGCGATGATGTATAACCAACCTCCATATTTATTCAGCTCTGTTCTATCATTGCATATCAGATTGTTGGATTACAGCAGTGATTCCAGGGGGATGCTTTCACTTGGAAGTGAAACATTACAGTTGGTGGCATCTGCAATACATCTCCAGCATACAGAGCATGAAAACTCTCTCTGTACCTCCCCAGCCCACTCTCCCTCTCTTCCCCACTCTCCCTCCTTCATAGTTATATAAACTGAGATATAATCTGTTTTCTTATTCAGCTCAGCCAGTGCTAGCTCCACCACGAGCTTAGAATGCAAAGTCAACATGCTCATGAGTCACATAGTGTCGTGTCTCAACTCTCAAAGTGTGTTTGTGTGTGCGTACGTTTGCATGTATGGATATCATTGATTAGCCCAAATCTGCATGTCTTGGCAAATGAAAAGTGTGTTCTGTGCTGGTATGTCAGTGAGCCAGTGCCAGCACAGTAGCAGTGCTGCTCAAATGCTCATATGTATGCAAATCACAGGCAATCCATTCTCCGTTCCCTGGAGAGCAGCTGTTTGGCCTTTTAAAACCAGGAGAATCCTCCTTGCTAGACAGCAGGCTGACAGGTGCTTTCCAAAACCCCCTCAAAAGGCATGGAAGGTAATTACTTAAACAAAGCTACCAAAGTGAGGCACCTTCACCACTGAGGTACTGAGAAACAGAAACTAGCCAGTGCCAAAACCAAACAATCTAAACTACTTTGTATTTAACCTGTATTTCAAGCAAGTTGACCAATAAACACTTCGTTACAGCGAGGTCCAGTAGTTCACTCACACCTGAGAGCAGCGCAATGCAACCACCATCGCAGTATTGTTGGCCACTGTCACTGAGCATCTCCACGGGTCCAGTTGGGGGTTCAGGGCGTTGCTGAAGGGCACTTTGATGACAGACCAGTGAGTCTTAGTTATTCATTTAACATACGCACATTTTTCCTGCCAGTGCTGAGATTTGGATGGATCACTTTCCGGTCACAAGGCCACTTCATTTTTCAAGCATGGACCCTGTTACCTTGTTTGAGGGAGAATGTGAAGAAAACTGTTAGTAACCTTTACCTAAAATTTTAACATTCTGCTTACTGACAATATATCTAAAATTTGAACAATATATACAGTACTGTGCAAACGTCTTGTAAATATCAAGAATGTACTATAAAGAGCAGTAAAACAAAGAACACATCTAAGAACAAATTTATGTAAAAAAAAATGTAGGGTACCTAAGACCTTTTGTATACTGTATACACTGAAACAATGAAATTATCTATTTTTGTCAAAGTCGTGGAAACAGGTTTAGATTGGTTATTATGGTTTGGTTTGTTAATATTGTTGAATGATTCCAACTAGGACACATCAGATCACACAAGCGTATGAGATCCATGTAAACTAAGTACTAGAACACTTTCACCGCCCATAAGAGAGGAATGACAGGGAGAGATGAGAGAGTAAGAGAGAATGGCAAAGATATACAGTCATGCTTGAACGTTTGTCAACCCTGTGTGCAAACATAAACAGTTTTTACCATGCAATCCGTATTTAATCAAAATTAGCCTTTTCTTAGCGGAAATAAAGGATCAACGTTTATATGTATTTAATATTTAGAAGAAATTGCACATGTAGTAAAATGGAAATAGTTCAAAGGGAATTGGTGCAGCTGCAAAAATAAGTCAACCTCCAGAAGTAGGTTAAGCACTCTGCTACACAGAGGGTTGGACGTACACGAGTAAACACCCCTGCCCCAAGAGGGACCGAATGACGTCATACACACGCGTCATATCAGCCGGCACCATTTTCTACTGCGGAAGTAAACAAAACAACATGCAACCCAGACGACTGATGACAGCGGCAATTTTGAGCAGAAATGTAAATACGTGAAAAAAAAGTGACATATTGTCTAGATTTTATACATGAAGTAACTACAACCATCCATTTGGTTGTAATGTGGTGGCCAAAATTGTTAGAACACCTGACAGATCTGAAAATATTGACCTTTTCTTGCCTCCAAAACATGATTTCATTTCATAATGTTCATGAAACATGCAGATGGTTGCACAACAAATATCAGATGAAGTGAGTCCTACTGTTTTTATCCACTTTTAACTTTAATATTTGGTATGTCCACCTTTTGCAGCATTCAAAAGAATCACACAGCTGTGTCCTAAGACTCTTGCATCACCATCAATTTAACCACCATCACACCTGACAATGATTACACAAGTAATTTGGCTTCTTCTGTGAAGGAACATGATTGTGTGACATTGACAGTGAAATAGGCCTAGCTTGTTTTTTGTAAGGAAAATGACGTAAATCTCCTTGTGATGGCTCTATTCTATGGTTTATAGAGCATAATGACGACTTTGTATATATTTCATTCGTTTTATGGGTATTTTAATGGCCAATTGAACAAAAACAACTGAAACCTCTTAAATGTATGCCAAGTGTTCTAATAATTTTGGCCACCACTGTATATTAAATTCTGCAACAAACGGTGCACAATTAAACGAATCATTGACCATCCACAATATCTGTCTTGTCTGGAACATTACATGTGATTAATATCATCTATCATCACTATTCAACATTACCATTGATTGGGTTGATCTAACAGAAGCTGCGATTCTCTGCCCTCTAGATGTAGAGGTGATGTGGTAATGTGGTAAATGTTGCTTTTTTCTGGCATGTTGTGCATTCTTTTCATTTTTGTAATATTATCATTACTATTTTCAACGTTAATGGTTAGATAAAAGTTGAAACATCTCGGCATTTCTTTTCATGTTTGGCTAATGCCGATGTTTGGCTAATGCTGATATTTCTCGTTTTTATCTCGTCTCAGTTAATAGATTATATTGTATAATATTCAACTGATTGCGGTTTCAATCTTTTACAACCTACTTTTGGTTGTAAATACATCCCGAACAAGGGTTTAAATAGCTAAATAAGTTTCCTACTATTACCTTTACGGACCTCTGTGCCGCCATTTTATTCACTCAAGAACACGTTGCCTTGGAAACACGCTGTGTCCATGGAAACGGCAATTAACGCAAGCATGAAAATATGGCACCTTCCGCAGATAGAAGTCTGTTTACCTTTCTGAGAATATATCAGTGCACACCTCAGATATATATATATATGATGTAGAGCTCTGCATAGGAGAGTGGTAGATAAGTAGAATCAGGTGGGTAAATAATTGGGTATGAAACTAACCAATCATAGGTCAATCCTCATCATAGATCTTTGGGGAGGAGTTTGTGTGGCACTCCCATAACTACAAATGAGAATCACTTTTATTACTGGCATTACTGTGCAGGTGAAAGAAAAACATGATCTAAGGAGACCTCTGAGTGTGCATCAGTCTGGAGAAGCTTATAAAGTCAATATCAAAATGATTTGGTCTCCATCAATCCGCTGTGAGACAAATAATATACAAATGGAGAGGATTTAACAGGCTAGTGATTCTGCCTAGAAGTGGACGTCCTTCTAAAATATCACTAAAACCCACAAGAAAAATATTAAAACTAGTAAAAAACAACCCAAGAATAACATCCAAAGATCTACAAGCCTCCACTGCTGCATCGGATGTCATTATGCATCCATCAACAATAAGAACCCTGAATACCAAAGGCATCCATGCAAGGTTAGCCAGGAAGAAACCTCTACTGTCTAAAAAGGAAAAAAACTGCCCATTTTGTCAGAGACGACCTAGACAAAATTTAGATTTCTGGAAAGTTGATTGCCAAATGCCATGTTTGGCAACAACCCTGAGGATATCAGAGAATTCAGGAGCAGAACATCAGGCAATCAGCATCTGGAGCTGGGCTGCAAGTGGCTGTTCAAGACAATAACCGTAAGCATTCAAGCAAATTTACCAAAGAATGGCTCAGGAAGAAGTTTAGTGTTAAAGTGTTAAATCCGACCTGAAGCGGCTGGTCAAGTGAGACGCCCTCAAACCTCACTGAGTTGGCTGAGTTCTGTAAGGAGGAGTGGGAGAAAATCCCAGAAGATGCCAGAGACTGATCAATGACTGTAGGAGCCGTTTACTCCAAGTCATCTCTGCACTCACACATTTGTGCACATCGGGATATCACAGGGAGTTTTTGTCAAATAAACAATAAACGTATATCATATTTATTCACGCGTGAGGTTTCGATAACAAAAATGTGAAAGGTTATTGTTCTGTAACATATGAAATAATGACCACCTCCTGAAGGCCTCATAAACTTTGAAGCGTGACGATATATAAAGAGAGATGATATAACCAAGTGAAGTAGAGAGAGTCATGCCCTGCTTAGATTAGCACCGCTGTGTCAAGCGAGAGGGTCTCTACTCCTACGCTCTCTACAGTTCTCTTCTGACTACCTCTGGCACTGCCTCCCTTCCTTCCCTGCCATCTCCATCCATCAATCATTTATCAACCTATCTATCAATCCATCATCTACCCACCTGTCAAGTCATTTGTCCCCAATAGAACAATTCAGATAGAGAGGGTGCAGTGTCTATCCCATCAGCACCACCAGTCAGAGCCACCTGTTCTCCCCTCGCCGACTCGCCTCTCCTTTTATATAAAGAGACATTATCGCTGTTGTGATGCATCAGACACTGTTGTGTAACAGCAGTAAAAATACCTCAGGGTCAGTGAGGAGGAAAGTTGAAAACAGGATATCAACAGAGTTATTTTCAGTGAAGTCTGAGTCTGAGCACACTTTTGTACATATAGACAAGTGTCTGTGTAGGTGTGTGTGTGTGTGTGTGTGTGTGTGTGCACATTGGCGTGCACATGCATGCGGAGGAATTGATTTAAAAGCTTTGTTAGGGTCTGTCAAAACATTGTCGTAATGATGCAGATGCAGATGCAATTAACCTTCTGTAGACAGAACACACGTTACAGAAGGTGCCGTGGTAATGAATGTGTTGCTATCATGTATACAGTACATAAACAAACGACAAAAACAACGTGCACACACACACACACACACACACAATTCAAAAATACAAACACTATATATGAAAACATAGCAGGGGAGCAGGGGAGCCAGTCAACAACGGGGGGATGAATTTCCCCAAAGCATTTTTCTAAATCATAGTAACAGTTTGTAAAGCGTTTTCACAGCTGGAGTCCTGCCCGTAACAACAGAGGAGCAGTACATCAGGCCAATCGGTCCGTGGAGAAGGATCGTGTTGTTAATGAAGTGTGGAGTAGAGCCACTGAGGGCTGTGTATGTCACCAGATTTACAGCGCAGCAGCCCCGTGATTCCCTGCAGCAGTAAAACAATGAGGAGGTGATTGGAGTAAATTGGACTGCAGTTGTCAACCTCCTTACTGCTTAGAGCCACTTGATGGTGTGTCTCTCTCTTACACACACACACAATCACTCTCTCTCCCTCACACACACACACACACACACACAAACACTTTCTTCAAATCTCTCACGCGCTTTTTGTCTCTGTCGGATGCTCTATCTACCCTGTTGTTTTTCAGATGTCGAGACACAGCTCAGGTATGTTACACGAGTTACACGATGATAAAATAGTCATTGTTCTTTCTTCCTCTCACCAGCTTGTACTCGTGCCTCCTCCCTTCCTACCCCCATCAGTTATGATACAAAAAACATTTAACGGTGAATCATACGGTTCTCTGATAAAAAACACAAGTACACTCGTGTTTTTGCGCTCGCTTCCTCCAGCATGCTCTAGTCAAGGCCGTACTGAATTCATTGTAAAGGTTGTGTGAGTTTGTGCTGTCAACTGGGGAAGTGCATTATTCAAACTCAGCAGCCAAGGAGACGCGCCACAATGAAGCGAGTGCGAAGAAGCTGTGAGGGCTTTAAAAACCAAAGTCTGTAGAAGAGGGAGAACAAAAACGAGGATGATGATGGATGATTGATTAAAACCCTTATTTAACCACACAAATTCACCAAGAGCATATTGTTACATACATCACACGCAGCAACAACCTGCAGGAATACATGGAAGGAGAGGTGAGCTTCACAACATACACACTCTCACAGCTAGGACTGGGACAGTTGTGGATTAAATGCCTTGCTAGAGGGCACGTCAATGGAGGGAGCAAGGGTAACACCATCAGCTCAAGGGATGTAAACTAGTGACGTTATAGATAAAGGCCCACTTGTCCCATTGTCATGTTAATGATGATGATGAACATTATCACGAAACAGAGAACATTCAGTTTCTCTGTTTCAATTCTCTCTCTGCAGCACGTGAGAGAGAGCATGGTGGCGTGTAACATTACGCAATCCAAATGTACAAGCACACGTGAGCATACATAATGCATACATAAAATGTAAATCTTACACACCCTGGGGAGGCAGCATTAAGAGCAAATCCACATAGCTATCAAATCCCTCTCAGAACAACTAGTTCCATCACTTCAAGAGGCAAGGGAGGGTGGACAGTAGATGGGAGAGAGTGTAGGAGAGATGAATGAAAGGGACAGGGAAGAGCGTAAAGAGGGGGAATGTGGAAAAGCAGAAAATGGAGAAAGCAGTTGCAGTAAGACAGAGATGGAGGAATATGAAAGGAAACTGGAGGTAAAGGCCTGAGGACAAAAAGGAGATGAAACGACAAATAGTGAGCGAGGTAAAAAATGCAGGAGAGAAATGCAGATAGCAGGTACCGGCATGGAAAAGAAACTTTCGATATGTGAAATAAATAGGAATCACATCATCAAAGCAATCCTAGCCAGAAGCCTCCACAGGGTGGTGTGTAACGGGAGATAGACAAAAGAAGCAGAATAAAAAAAAAAATATGAAGAGGGGAGAGAAAGAGAGAGAGATGAGAGATCAAATTGAAACGGAGGTGAGTGTGGTGGTGGTAAGGGGAGGGGGGGAGGGGGGGGGGAGAAGCTTGGTTAGAGGGGAAAGGAAATGAAAGTGGGAGGAGTAGGTGGAGAGATAATGGGGAAGAGAGAATGGGGAATACATGAGAGAGGAAGGGAGGGGGGTGAGGCGTGGGCGTGTGCAGGGGAGGCAGAGAGGCAGCCAGGAATAGAAAATGAATTAATAGTCAAAAACTGCAGGCAGGTGCTGAGAGGAAAAACCACCAGCAGGACGGATTGATGTGACCGAGATGATGACTCTTACATACCGCAGCGATGTATATCACACAGAGAGGAGAGAGACGGGGAGAGAGAAGAAGAGGGATTGGGGATAGACAGGGAGTGGGAAACACACACACACACACACACGTAGAGGGTGGGGGGAGGGGGGAGGGGGGAGGGGGAGGGGGAGGGAGTATAGAGACAAGAGGGAGAGAGAGAAACCCATTACCTAACAATGTCTATGGTGAGAAGGTTTCCTAGGGGGATTAACATGAATAACGCAGAAGGGAGATTTGCGCGCACGCACACACACACACACACACACACACACACACACACCAGACATTTTATTGTGAAAGAAAAGCATTCAGCAAACAAAAGTTTAATCACCCAAACAGCTTATCACACCTCCATCACCACCTGCACACAATGTTCAACAAACAGTCCCGAACCGACCTTGAAAGTTGGGCATTGGTTCAGTTTAGACCACACACACACATATGGTCTTAACAATTACACACACACACACACACACACACTTTATCCTATCGTCCACCCATCTATCACACCAGCGATGCCTCCACCCCTCCACACACACACACACACACACACCCCATTTGGAATAACCGTCTACATGCTAACCCCTTATCCGTTTGTCTCCGTCTCACCATGTGTGCGCGACAGTGAAGCGTCTCTGTTTGTGGATGTTGTTGTTGAGCAGCATGCGGCGTAGCAGCCGCGGTGAGTTGCGGGGAGACAGGCGGGGGGAGATGGAGGAGGGCGAACGCCGGTGTCCTCGTGGCCTCTCCGGCTGCAGCAGGTTCTCCCGCAGGATCTTCACCAGGTCCTCGTTCAGGCCCGAGTGTTTGGGCATGGGGGGCACCGCCAGGGTGTCCTGGTGGGCCACCCCCACCCCTGCCTGCTGGGCCATGCCTGCCCCGGCTTCACCACCACCAGCCAAAACTAGTAAAAGGTAGCCAGGCAAAACTGGTGTTAAATGAAGCACTCAACACACTGAATGTCCACTATGTCTCTGTGAGGGTCCAAGGCTTTCCTCAAAATTTAGCTGAGCAATGTGTAAAAAAAAAAATCCTCCAGATGAGAAAATTAAAAAAAAAAAAAATGCTTGGCTGGTAATTCCTCACACAAACAGCTCCGTCTGTGCCACAGCAGAGGACATAAAAAAGAAAAATCTCTCTCCCTTTCCTCTCGTGTCTGAAGGAGCCAGCAGATGGACAGAGGCACTCAGGGCTGCTGTCTTTTTCTGCTCTGCAACACAGACTCTGCTGTGAAAGTGCGAGGGAGAGGATGAGGGGAGGATGGATGAAGGGGAGAGGGAGGGCGGGATGAAAAAAAAACAAAAAACAGGGAATTCCGTCTGTTCCAGCTTTTTTTTTTTTCAGGCCTCCAGGCAAACCCAATGCAGTCCACTGTGGTCCAGTCCAGCAAGAGTTTAGCTGAACTAATTCAGTGTATCGTCCAGCCCAGCTCAATCTGGTCAAAGACACCAGGGAACCAATGGCGGTCTTTTTTCCCCAGTGTAATGGTCTAGCCCAGTATGGTTCAGTCCAGTCAGGCTTGGTCGAGGTTCTGTTCCGTCCAGTCAAAGCAGTCTGTCCTTCCTGCCTCTCCTTGCACAGAGAGACTGACTGCTGACTGCAGCCAGTTTCTAAGCTACTGATCCTTTGGAGCAGAGCAGAGCATGAGCGCGTGTGAGAGAGAGAGAGAGTGTGTGTGTAGCATCAGACTCCTCGACAGAAATGCCAATTGTACAGTGTTCCTAGGCCCTCCTCTTCTCTCCCCTCCTTAGCTTAGCACAGCACTGCGTAGCGGCACTCCTCCTTATCTAGCCCTATGCTTGTATGCCCGACTGAGAAACACCAGGAGGGTGGTGTGTGTGTGTGTGTGTGTGTGTGTGTGTGTGTGTGTGTGTGTGTGTGTGTGTGTGTGTGTGTGTGTGTGTACATAACAGAGAGGAGAAAAAGAGGAGGGAGAATGAAGGAGGAAGAGAGAGAGAGAGATATGGCAAGCATGAGTGACAATGTGAAAAAATGTGTTTGCGCGCACATGCATCTGTGAATGTGCATATATTGATGTAGCACTAAAAGCACACATTAGTTATTGAGTAACCCGCAACACACATACAGCATGCTCTATGTACATTTTGTACATTTGTGTGTTTATAAGAAAAAGAGTGTAGGGTGATACAAAGAAAGAGAGTGCATGCTAGCATGTGTGCAAAAGGAAACTCATGAGAGGAGAGACCAGATGCACCATTCAACCAATGACGTCATCTCTCCTCCAGTTTCCCAAATAAGGCCATTCTCTTTCACTCCATTTGTCTCTCAAATGAGGATCGACACGCTGGTAAACATGTAAACATCCTCCGCCAATTCTATCACACAGCCCCCAAGCCCACCTCTCCTCAGCCTAGCAACCAGCAGCTCATGGTGAATGCAGAGCTTACCTGCTTCTAACCAGCTTGTACTCATTCTCCACTCGACCACTAAAAGGCTTTGAGAAGGCTCTAGCAGTCAATAAATACCCCCCCAACCACCACCACCACCACCACCACCACATCACCTGGCCAAACCAAATTCCAGGCCATACAAAGCAACACAGGTGTGCAGTTTTAAACATGACTCGTGATCATTCAAAAACATCACAATACAAAAATCTAAAAATGAAATGATTTCTTAGCTATTTCCTAAAGCATTTGCAGCAGTCACTAAGCTCTTGCTCAAGGTAAAAGCTGCTTCTCATCAACAGTACAAAAATTTGAAAATACAAATGAAAAGATGATCTCCTATAAGATTTAGAAAACAAAAGAGCACACAGCCAGTGTACAAATTCCTATAGACGATACCTAAAATACATAAAAACCTCACATTTGTTGATCTCATCTGGTGGTATTGAGTCTGACCAATGAACCTGGAATGAATTCATCAGTGCCAGTGGGTAAAGACACTGTTCAAGAGACTGTTCAGTCGTCTAAGACATGGCATTTACAAAGAATAGAGACACTAACTACGAACGCAGACGATTCATCTCTCCAATACTGTGTGGTTATTGTACAAGGAAAGCCCTGGTTCATCAAAAAGTACCAAAAAGAAATGAATTGGTGAAAAATACGGCAGGTGAAAAAGAGCCTGTAATTCACAAGGGAAAAAAATCAATAACAGTAATAACTCATCACCACTGCTCTCACTGCTGCTACCGTTGTACTTTTTTCATTGCCAAAGTTGCCCATATGTGTGCTAGTGTGTTGCATCTGGCCTGACAACATCATTGAAATGCAACCGCTATTCAAAGGAAAGTTGTGGCAGTCAGTCAGACACCAGTCATCCAAGAACTGACAGCAATGGAGAGATGGCCTTCATTTGACAGCCCGCAATTCATCATCATCTTGCAACTGTCAGCAGCAGATGAAATGGCAGATGAAAGCCATTCTTCAAGAAAATGTTTTAACCGTTTCTCTCTCACACACATGCACACACCTTCCCTCTTCCCTCCCTCTTGCATCCTACCTCTTTCTCTCCCTTTTTCTAACCCCTCCCCACCGCTGGGCATGACGTCTATGTGCATTTCACCCTTGTTACCAAGGGCAACGTGGATGGAGAGAGACAACTGGCTGGAGGAACAAAAGAGAGGAAAAAAGGAGCAAATCTGCAGGACACGGCTCTCCGAGTCTCTATCTCACTCCCCCTCTCCCGCACAGACACACACACCGCAGACAAATGCTTACACTACCACATGCTGCCATGCAATGCATTGGCACGCACTGACCACAGGAAAGCAAGAAGGTGGGCACCTAGCATGCTCGCACACACACACAGACACACACACACAGACACACACACACACTCCTGGAGAAGTTCAGGTCAGTGTGCACAGGAAATTCCACCATGCAAAAAGAAAATGGTGTGATGATAGCTAAACAGGACAGAGGAGTGATTCTGGTGCCCTGCAGAAGAAATAAGAAGACAATAAGACAAACTGGTGGCTAAACCAGGTACTGTGCCACAACATATACACAGTTTCACAGGTTTGTACCCAGGCTCATTTTAAATGGTCTGTTTCTCTGTTTCTCTCCACTGTAAAACATCTGTGAAGCACTTGAGGAGAGTGCACCGTCTACTCAAAAACAAATATTAAATCTGTGTGTAAATGTGACCTTATTGCTCACAAGCTTCTTGCAGAACAACATTTAATCCTGACAGATTGGGCGCCTTTATTTTGGCAGGACACAGCATGTCGTCCCTTCACAGTGCCTTCACAGTCTGGAGCCGGACGTTATTGGCATGGGGCGCTCTGCTGGATACTTGACTACCAAATCAATACTTTGAATTTCAGATTATAAAAAGGTGTTTCAACTTTATTATCTGTTACTGCATGTGTCAACAGCAGAAATTTAAAAAAAAACCTTTTAAAGCCTGCAGCACCAGGAAAAGGTTGGTGAGGAAGAAGCTCCACAGGATTATTCTACTGAAATAATATTCTAACTATCCTGCTGAAAGTGGGGCAGCAGGGTGGCCTTGGTTGGTAGGTAGGTAGGTAGGTACTTTATAAACCCCCTGAGGGGAAATTTCTTTCCCTTTGTTCGTTGCCTAGGAGTTAGAGAGACCATCCTTCAACCAAAGCACCTGGGTTCATGTCTCCATGTCAACAAGCACCTGCCACTGACACCTGACAATGAAACCCTACTAGCTCCGGGGACGCTGCTCTGACCTCCCTGCAGGGGGGCAAGCAAGAAGAGAATTTCTCCACGGAGATCGATAAGGAATCAAATGATTATTGTTAAATTATTACTGTGTAACAAACAGAAGAGAACCTCCAAAAACTGAAATCCAAACCTCTGTCTCCCTCAAGTGGACATCTTCTAAAACTGCATGAATCAATAACTGGTCTGGGAAATACACAGACTGTAACAATGCACTGCAGGGGTTCTCAATTAGTATTCGTTCAGCCTGTGGCCCAAATAAAAGGTCAATACACAGATACAGGAGAATTAAATGAATGAAAATAATTTAGCAAATAATTTAGCATAAAGGCTTATTGCCAGTAGAAATGTAAAAAACAGTTTTTTACCAATATTACAAATTATTTATCAGATATAAATTATTAATTGTCATCATGTCAAGAGATCAGTCAAAAAGTTTAGAGTGTATAAATGGCTTCAATGTTAATGTGTGAACAACTCGGTAGTGGGCCAAATGAGGCACCACAGGCAACGCCATGTTACAATGCACACGGTGTCCGTGCTCTTCAGGTATTAGGAACTTACCATAAATCTAAACGTCATAAAATCAGTCACCATTCTGGGGGAAAATGCCATATAAACCTTATAGCTACAGTGACACCTTTGACCAATAGAGGGCAGCATTTGTTCAGGAATGTTTTTTTTTTTTAAAGCCTCTCAACAGTCAGAAAGATAAAGCTGCTTTAGAACAGCACTACCAGACAGCGGACAATATGAACCACGCAGAGACTGGTGAGAGAGCGCGAAATCCCAAGGAGCCGTGATGTGGTCACTATGTTTACGTGTTTTCATGCATTTATTACTATTAGACTTGACACTGACATTGCTAAGGGCTCATCTCCACCTTAGGCTATGGGGTCACTCACTAATCTCAATTACACGTGTGGTTCTTAGCATTTCCATGCAATGCAAGAATTCAAGAAGTGGGGTGTCGTCTGCTCTATGAATGCTAACAATTTGTCGTTACAGCTTTAACATTTAAGGAGCTCTCACTTCCGATTACTCACAGCCCTGCGAGAGCACAAAGTGAAAGCAATTTGCCGGCGTGAGCTAGTCCAGAAAAAAGGAGTAATATACTGTAAATTGAAGAAGCATTGGATGTGAATTATCAACATTTCTCAGAGTCAATGTTTTTGTGGGAGCGAAGAAGTGTTCGATGTAAAATTCTGTCTGATGCCGTCCACCAACCTTTCAACCTCGAACTGACAGAAGATGTGACAGCAGTTCTCAGGTGGATCCTGCCTGTGTTTCACTGCTCATCTCTCGTGTACAAATAAGCCAACACAACCCCACAGGAGCTGAATACTGAAAACAACAAAACAAGACCTGCATATAAGTATATCATCAAAACAAAACCAAGAAGAAGCCCCATGAAAACAATGCTATATATATGGAGATACAGTATACCCTTTTTATAACATACTTGATGTATCTGGTTTCATTTTTATTTTTTCTGGAGTACACATCATCTATAGACTCGCCTCTCTCTTTTCAATTGTCTCACTCTCCCTCTTCCTCTCCCTCTCTCCCCCTCTCTCTCTCTCTTCCTAACACACAGCAAAACACAGCCATTTATTCCCGTTCCTGCATCCCATTGTTTCTGCATCTCATCTTTCTACCCAGTATCTCTCTCCTCGGTGTCCGGCTGGCACGGTGACCCAGACCCAGACACCTAATGTCCTCCCTCCCACTGATGCACAAAGTTCATACCCTCACCCTTCCCAGCATATACACACACACACACACACACAAACACACACACACACACACACACAGACACACACACACACACACACACAACCAGTCTATAAATGACACAGCCCTCTGAGAGGATGAGGCGGTAGAACGGGGTTGGAAATAATAGCCAGCTGGTATAGAAGTGCCAAGATCAGATCACTCATCAGGTTCCTCTTGTTCGCATACGCATTAAATAAGCCATGGGTTGATTTTTCTTGTTTATCATTGTTAAATTGATGCATCCATGCATTCATGCTAGCAACAAAATAATAATAATAATAAACCAAAAAACACCTGCTGTGTTTCGATTTTTCGTTATTGGGCTGAATATCCATATCAAATTGCCTCAAAGTCAGTAAGGCGGGGGAAATATTAAAATACATGAACATGGATTGTTGTTATCACTGTCTTGATCATGCAATATGAGTAGTACATGATGAGACTGAACGATGAACCGGCGAGTTAAAACTTCAGGGACAAGAGTCTTCAGTTATTATTGGATCTACTGCCAAGGAAAGAAGTGACATAGTACCCTGGCTGCAATTTATTAGAATACTCTTCTGCAAGGTGTGTGTGTGTGTACGCACGCACGCAATTGAATATTAGCCTTTGTCTAGCCTCTTACTAGTCATTCAGTTGCATTTATTTTGGAACATGGCGGTAGTTGTTGTTTATCGCACGCCACTCTGGCACGTACACCGCCTGCCATGATTAGAGGAAATGGGGAGGAGGAGGTGGAACAGAGGGATAGAGGAGAGCGAGGGAGTAAAATGAGCAGAGCAGCTCGCCAAGTGAGAGAGAGGAGAGAGCTGGCTATAACTGAGGCAGAGTGACAGTAAATGAAAGTGGATGAATACAAATGACCAGAGGGATGAGAAAAGAGGGGGTGGAGCGATGAGGGGAAAGAGGAGGGCAGGAAAAGGGGGATGCGCAGATTCAGAGTGCGAGCATGTGTTTTTCCTGTATCTTCCGATTTGCGCACAGCACCACTGCTTTGTTTATGTATGTGTGTGTGTGTGTGGGGGGGGGGGGGTCAAGGTGCTCCGGGGGTTAAGGTTATGTACTGCGAATCCAGCTCAGTGGATTTATGGGAGTGGAACTGCAGGGCTGACAGAGAGGGACTGCAGTGACCTTATTTCCTCTGGTATATAGTGTATATACAACACATGTAACATTACTCATTTCTGTATGGGCTACAATACAGTTTAAGGCTGCCTTTATCTTTGTTATCCACTTCAACCCATTGCACACACACACACACACACACACACACACACACGTAAGAGAAACCATTTCTGGTCAAAACTCACCCACACACAAAGATCGTATCACGCCTGTTCAAACTTACATCAGTTCCAAAACAGCAAATACAAAATCAAGATAAATGGATTTTTCAAAACTGTATTTGACCAATACAGAGATTTCTGGAAGGTCAAATGATACTGTATTATAATATAGGGCGTAATAATGGATATGAGAGTGGCATGGAGGCAGTTGGACTCCACCAACTCAGCCAGTGACGCATGATCACAATTTACACCGTTTACAATAAATGTGCACGTTATAACTCCATCAGAAAGGCTCTGGGGGAAAATGGGATTTACAGCAAGATGGAAATCACTGCTCACAAAAACAATTATCAATGATCACTGCAAGTTTTCACCTAGGTGATCCTGAGGAGTTCTGGATCAATGATCAATGAGTCAGCTCCAGATGAACTTTTACGTCTTACATGGGCGACATTATGTCTGGCGAAAACAAAAGACTGCTTCCCACAATTCAACCCTCATAGCAACAGTCAAACATGGTGGCAATAGCATCAGGTTGGGGACGCTTTGCTGCATCAGGACCTGGACAACCATTAAGAAACCATTAAGTCTGTTCTGCATCAGGGGATGTCAGGCCAGCTGTCCATGAGCACAGCCGGGTCACACGGGAAATGATCATAGGGTTGAGCGATTGGACAAATACGCTGGGGTGCAGCGACGGACTGAATCAATTGACAGTGGAAATTCCCTCCCCGTTTTAAATTACCCCATTATTTGGCAATTTATTATGTAGCCTAGTGGAAGACACTCTGGGTTTTCTGCAGCACTTACCCTTCACTGTAAAACCCTAAAAATCCCAAACTCCATTATTTGAGTTGATTCTCATTGAGACATGCAGTCATGTTGAACACACAGCATCCAAAAGCAACATGGTGACCAATAAGGAGCATATTATTTTGGAAGCATCACATCGTGTGAGTAAATTGTTAATTGTTAAAACACAAATTTAAATCTACATCACAACGAGGTATTTTAGGTATTCAGGTTAGTCAACCATTACCACCTCGACAACACACACAGGGACAGAGATTATGCTTGAATTGAAAATATATTTAAAGTCTAAACACAGCCAACATTTCCAACAGAGCCTTCCTCAGGATGTGCTAGTCTTGTCCCATTTGATTGCCTGCTGCTTCCTATGCCGGTCACGAAACACACCGCAACCTGATCTTTTCTTTTTGTTTGTTTTTTTCTTGACTGCGAGGACTTACCCTGTCAATTAAATTGCAAAAAATGTCCCTTCCTTGTGCATTTAAAAGCTATGATTCATTTCAAGTCATCACACCTCACACTGTGTGGGAGTGAGCGTCCACCCTCCACCCCCTGACATGGACAAATGCATCAGGGATTGGCAATACATGTGATGACGATAGGTTGACAGGAGGATGTACACCATCGCCCACCCTGAAGCCACAAACATCAAGTGATCAGTGATTGCATTCACTGCTGCTAATGGCGGCGTAACCTGTTATTGCATCTCAGGAGGGAATTATCTTTTCACACAGGGGCATTGGGTGTTGCATAACTTTCTTTAATAAAGGAATGATTTGTCCCCGAGTCCCTGTGATCAAATAAGTTTTGATTGGAAATATGATAACATTCAGTGTCAAAACAAAGCAAAGGGAGAAAATCAATACAGGGGGTGAATACTATTCCATGGTACTGTAACATGAGTTCAAAGGCTCAGCCAAATAATATAAAACAAAATACAGTATAGGAAACTTGTATTGAACAGCATAGCTAAAGTGTCCTTTTAATAATAAAATGTATTCTGTCTGATAAAGTGACCACCCAGTTAGCCTCTTGTAAGTTCGCCACCTTTATGTTTCATCCTGTATCGGACTGATGCTCAACAAGGTACTGCTAAATATTGTTCATTTGCAATCAGGTTCCCCTCGAAGACGGAAATGATGATACTTCAGGTGTGGCAGAATCAAACTTGCCACCTTCTGACTCCCGCCAGCTGTAGCACTTACTACTTCCCCATAGAGAGCAAATATTGAATCTCAGGAGAAGTTATTAATCTTGCACACTCCCACGTGTGTCTGTTGGTGTGGCACATATTTTGACACCAGCCATAGTGAAGCTTTTCAGTTTCCACAAGCTCCACTGAGATAACAAAGAGCAAGTTGGGAGAGATCATGGGAATTGCCAAGGAATGGGAATAAAAGCGAGCCAAAAGGGGAAAAAAAGAGAGATTTTATTTTTATTTCACATCAGGGAATCATCTAAACAGACTAATGCTTTTTATAAGGTGACAAACATGGACTTGCACCGAGGGGAACAGAGTCAGTGAAGCCCAACTGGACCTGTGCCCAGCATGTATATTGTCCAATCGGTGGGAGCTGATGGAACACAAACACAGAATTTTATGTCTGTTGACTTTGTGCCTTAAGACAACACACACACACACACGCACACACACACACACACACACAGCAAACTACTAAGCCTCATAAAGTAAAAAAAACTGGAGCCACTGGAGTTAACGGTTGGTTGAAAGTGCAGGTGCAGATTCCAGAGAGACAGACGTCATGGATAAGCAGGGAGAGGGTATTCAGGCAGAGTAGAAAAACAGTCATAGCGTCATGTCCCTGGCTACATTTACATTCATGGAGTAACCCTGTATGCTGTTGACATGCACCTTTCATACACTGCAACTGAGTATCCCTGTTGCCATGCATGAATCAATTAATAGAATATTCCTGCCCAACTGTCGAGTCCCGCCTACAGAGAGAACGGTCCGGCTGCAGTAAGAAGTATGGAAAGGTGCCAGCTACCTCCTCCATCTGACTGAGTAATAGTAGGTTAATTCAAATACATGGGAAAGGAATGATGATCCCAATACTAATCTGTACAGTGTTTGTTGCCGACATCAAAATGTAAAACACAAGAAAAAGGAAACACACACCACCCCAGAGTCCCAAGTGACCACCTGCCAGGTGCCAAATGCCGGTAAAATGTGTCTTTTGTAGATAAATCAATACGTTACTGGCCAGTAACATTCGAATGGCTCAGCTGCATACGTTCTCTTTGCCTTCTCAAACATCGATCCTGTCTGAAACATGCCAATCAAACCTAAGGCAAAACAAAGAAAGAATGTTGCCGCTCTCTCATAGTGTACATGCATCAATTATTTATTAAAGCCAATGTTTCGACATATACTATCTTCAGAGCAAAATGCCAATGCTACACATTAAAAAAAACAAATTATTGATGCATTAATGATGCTTCTAGGCTACATCAAAATGTAGCCGTTACCCTGCACGAGTCTGCAGACGGAGAAAAACAAAATTAAAAAGGGATAAGATGTTTGCATGCTACCGGAGTGAGCCTGGCATCTTAGTCGGGTTTCTCACAAATCAGACGGTGAGTTCACCCACATCTCATCAGAACAGAGTACTGATGTTTACATGTGTCGACGCAAAACCAGATTACTGGAGTAACCGGGTTAAGAATGGAAATCTCTGTGCATGTACTGTATCTACTGAACGGTTTGCATGGAGCTTTGATCCCTGTTCATAAAGTCTCCTGCATGCAAGCAAGCCCTTTCAATGCGAAACTGTACTGTCATTATATTAAATTCCTTAAAGCCCATTAGTCTCTCAGGGGTGAGTCCATCTCTCTCTCTCCCTGACCAAATACAGTGCACAGGCATTCACAGTAATGAGGTGATAACCAGAATCGTCTCCGGAGATAAATAGATGGTGGTTTCTCTCTTCACGTGCTCCGGTGAGATATCCATCTATTACTTTAATCTCTTCATCAGCTCCCACCTGCCATCACTCTATTCCTTTGTCACGTCACCCTTATGGCTCTCCATCAGAAGGTGTTATTGTCTGAGGTCCTTAGGGAACTAAGAAATTCCCTACCAGGTTGCACTAATTCTGCTTCCAGGAAACAACAACATCCAAAAGGTAAATAACGCAATATTTCAGCTGCTTTGGATGAAGTGTATTTTTATTTCACTCTGATGCGGCATACTAAAAACAGACAACTTAATAAGATATTGTACATTGCTGTATGTGTGTGTGTATATGTGTGTGTGGGTCAGTCCCTATGAACAGACAAATAAAGTTGCTCACAAACTTCACCTTTGCTCTGCTCTGCTTCCTCTATTCACTTCAGGGAGAGACTGTGTTCTTCAAATTTGCTCCCTTTCTTTTCTTAATACATTTTACCCCATTTAAGAACAATATCCACTGGAATTTTGCGTAAATAAAATGTCACACATGAATCAGGCAAGACACTCCACGCTAATTAAATATATTCAAAAATGACAGGGAAAGAGGAAATGCAATAGGCTCAGCATTGTTATGGTCTTGTTGTCATTTCTGTCATTCTTGGTCTTGGTCTTGGTCTGGCATGGGTCTCAAATGTCTTGAAATTGTTGTGTCACTAATTGTCTTTAAGTAATTCCTATTCCTGCATATCTCATATTTCTCATATTTCATATTTCATATTCTTGTTGGCTTAAACATCAAGAAGAAATATCCTCTATCCTGTGTTACACAAGATACGTGTATTCCTTTTGAAGAATAACATAAAAAGGAAAGTAAGAATTCTGTAGTAGATGAAGTGTTGAGGATTTGACTTTGGTGATCAAGAAGCCAAACATTTTTTACATAATGTTTCAACCCCCAAAGGCTTTAATCCAATGATTACCAGGCCTATGAAGGCCTCGGAGCCCCGTCAGCTAAATTCCTACATTTCAGCAATTATCTGACACTCTTTCCTCGACTGACGTGCAATGAAAGTACAGGGTGCAATGTCTTGTTCAACAAAAATTCAACAGACCATAATGGCAGTTGCAGAGATTCAACCTGTGACATCCTGTTACAGGATGGGTCTTCTAACCACAAGGCTACCATTTTTTTTAATCAATTTATTTTTTTACAAAAGCAATGCCTCTTCTCTTGGACTATGAAATGATTTTTGCACCTTGGCTGTTAGTCGTATGGGCTGTACTTGTAGTAGTAATAATATTACTATTAACCAGCTTTATCTATACAGCACTTATTAACCAATGCTTTACATAAATTAATGAAAGCAATAGTAAAACCAAGCTGAGCATCAAGCACTTTAGGCTGCACTTAAAAGCTCAAAGATATACAGCAGTCAATCTTATGGCAGCCAATGACGTGAAGCTAAAATCGGGGCAATATGGTGTCTCTTCTTAGTTCCTGTCAGCAGTCTGGCTGCATTTGCATTTGGGATTTACTGTAATCTGGATATACTCTGCTGGGTATGGCAGGTACAGGGAGGTACAGCAGGCAAAGTGTGATTAAATAAAGGCATGGAGTTTCCAAGTGATTAAAAGACTCCTGAGTTGTAGAAAACTTCACAACTGTCTTAACATGTTTGTCTAGATCAGAGCCAACTGACTGATGAATAACTCTGAGATTCCTCCTACAATTTGAAGATAAATTAGAAATGGCCAAACTGGTTGCAGATTTGCAGTAGTGCAAAATAGTAACTTAAGAATTATCGGCATTCAGTTGTTAGAAACTAAGACATCCAGCACTGAACATCCAGAAAGTAGTGACATATCATCACTTTATGGTTACAGACAGGTATAGCTGGGTATCATTCGCATAACAATGGTAGCATATATATGGAGAAATGGAGACACTGACCCAGTTTTTGAGAGAATGATTAACCATGTCAAAAGCTGCAGTAAGATCTACCGTGCATCTGCCACTAAGACAAAGACATTAATTACCTTGAGATGAGCTGTCTCAGCGCTACGACGAGCTACAAAAACAAACTGAAACTTCCCAAAAGAGCAAAGTAGTCTTGAATAAAAAAATAAAATTAATTGCTCAATTATTGACACAAGACACGGCTCAGTTCATTTACTCAATGAGTACCTTTTTCCATTCATGAAGGCAGTTGAGTTGTGCTACTTGAGCTGTGCAGCTCCACTCAACCCATATGCCGCGGTGGGTACATATTTAAGTGTTTCTACGTGTGGGTAGGATGAAAGAGTATAGAGGTCACTGACATGGTAATTGGTAGTGAGTGTTGTGCCTGCCATGCTGAATAGAATGAAATGAATGGAGACAGAGGATGGCAGGGAGAAAGACATGTTTTCATATCTACTGCAAGATACGCATCAGAAGCATCAACTCCTCTAGGATACTCTATAATGGATTACATGATAACATCTTACAGTCAGCACAGAGGTTGTAATCTAATTCCAACTCCAGGCGGATTGTCAACCATTGTCACTGCAGTAATAGCAGTGTAAATATCAATCATCATAACATCATCATCCTGCTTTTCCAGACAGCTGTGCAGCTGCCCTACTCTCTTGTGCACAGAGAATGTCTCCACCCGCCCCGACCCTTATGGGCCTCAGACCTCTGCACCGTCCCCTCTACCTCCCAGTGTCCCTTTCCCTCCATCCCTCCCTTCCTCCCACAATGTGCTCTATCGCTACTGTGGCCCCGGCGGACATGGCTGGTGTGACCTTGTCTGAGCCGCCACCGTCAGCCCTTTCCACTCCATTCTGTGCTCCCTTACTCTACATACCTCTCCTGTTGCTCTGAGACTCCCTTGTCAAAGCAAGGGCCCTTCCAAGGACTTACTTTCTCAACACACATGCGCACACACGCTTGCTTGCATGCATGCACGCACACACACACACACACACACCAACAGGAAGAGTTGTCTCCCTGGTCCCCTGCATGTCTGAGCTGTACCATTTAGTGTGAAATGCTCTCTGCTCTATCTCGAGAGACGTTTGAGAGTTCACTCAGCGATACCAAACTCCAAAAGGAAGTTATGCTCCAAATGACTGAATGACTTAATGTAAATGTCAAAATCCCAAACTAAACAACATTTACCAACAGAATTAGAGAGAACAAAAGTAGTGTGAAATACGGCAAGGCAGGTAAGACAAGAGAGAGGAGAAAGAAAGACAGAGCAAGGAAGAAATTCAGCGAGTGGAGAGGGAAGATCGCTTGCTTTTATGTTACGCAGAAAAACACTACGGCCACGCTCTCCCCGCTCAAATTTACCAAGCACTTTCTCCGTGCTTGTTATTTAAAGAGTCACTTTTGCCTCCGAGGCTCTGCTCCGCTTTCATCCCCTCCAGTGTAAAGCTATCAGGCCTTTAGCTGTCTCTCACCACTTCAAATAACAAGAGCACCTCTCAGCGGGCCTCTCTGATGTATAGCCTATTAGTGCATCGATGTGCATTACAAGAGATTTGGTGCTTTCATTACTTCATATGATTACCTCTTCTCAGTTTGACCCTTTCCACACACACACACACACACACACACACACACTGTGTGGCTGCTTCTTTCCTACTGGCATTCCTTTTAGCCTTGGGACCTCTATCAGCAGCGTAGCAGGAAGAAGGCCAGCAAGATCCTTAAGGATCCTTTCCACTCCAGCCACAAGCTGTTCTGCCTGCTGCCCTCAGGCAGAACAGCTCCGTAGCATCCGGACTCACGCCACCAGATTCAAAGACAGTTTCTTCCCACAGGCCATCAGGCTCTTAAACAACCCCCCCCCAACGCACAACAGGTCACTTTACTTCGAGGTCACCTTACACTCCGCTACACTTTATAACTTATAACTTTTGTACTTTTATAACTTTATAATTTATAACTTTGTATTTATAACTTTGTACTTTATAACTTTGTACTTTTTCTATTATATTTTGTACTTTTTCTATTTTTTTACTTTTTCTACCACCGCAGCCATCTACTGTTCCTGAACAGCTCCACTAGGAACATTTGGGTGCAGTAGTTGTTGAGGGAGGGCAAGTCATTCATCGTTCGCCGTTCTCCATCCACATTGTCGGGGATTCGAACCAGCAACCACCCAATCACAAACACTCTAATCTGTAGGCTGCCACCACGTCCCAAGTCATGCTCTCTCTACAGTGACAGAAATGATGAATGCAGCAGCATGTATGTGGCTGTATTGTGTGAATGTGAAAAGAGAGCTTTAGGATGCATGAACATGGACAGGGCTAGCGACCTGGGGGACGAGCATGACAGTCGCTCCTCCACGGTGGTATTTAATCTATCTGGCACAAGAGCAACAATAAGAAATGTTTATTTCATTATCAGTTGAAAGAGCTAGGTAGAGCCTGAGGCTATGACTCAACATGTCTAGCATGCACACTGGCTGGCGGACTGGCTGGATGCCTGGCTGTTTGGCTGGCTGATTTGTTGGCTGGGTAAATGGCGGTGCGGTTGGATGGTTGATTTGCTGACTGGTTGCCTGGTTGCCTTCTGTTGCCATGAGGAGAGAGCCATAGACAGTGTTAGGGAGACACACACACACTCACACGCTCACATCCACACATAACCTTCTTCTCCTTTACTACACCTTTGTGTCTACATCAGCTCCCTAGAGTTTTGGGCAGATTCACTCTCTTATACCACACATACAACAATGACAATGTCTTACATGTTACGGTTTGCTGTATTAAACTAGATTACATTCTGCAATGCTGTTTTCAGCAAAGATAGACCATTGATCTGATTGGAATTAACACCGAATTCAAAAAGCTCAAGCAAGTCCAACAATCAATGGCCAAGATTGATCTGTGTGGGTCTGAAAAACAACTTGCAGTATTGCCCATCACACTGGCTTACTGTACATCAACCTGGAGGAAAGCAGTATGACCTCTAAGGAAGCACCTCAACAGACCTCCATATCTTCTGAACTAAAAAAATAAATGAGTGAGTGAGTGAGTGAGTGAGTGAGTGAGTGAGTGAGTGAGTGAGTGAGAGAGTAAGTGATGCAATCCAATCTGTCTGTGGTGTTTCCCTGCCTTCTGCCCATTGCATGCTGGGATATATGCTCCAGCCCCCTGTGACTCTGAATAGGAATGAGTGATTATGGAAAATGAATTATTTCATATAGATTCTATCTCAGACTGAGACAAATATGTAAGATTTTCTATGTTGTTTTCATGTAGATGGAAAACACAAATGGGAAGCAGTCAGTTAAAGAATTCCTAGTGACTTGTGCCTGTAGGAATATGAAGCGTAGAGGAGTGAAGACTTCTATTACATTTGTAATGGATTAGACAATCTAAAGCACTTCTAATGTATTTAGATTTAAATACATCATATTTTATACGATGCACAATGTGATTTGATTCTGGTATTTTGTTTGTTAAGTTGCAAGCGAACTGCTAAAACATATTTTGGTCTAAGTGGTCTCTGTGGGGTGCATCTTGTTTGTGCCATCTGGCTTGAGTACAGCGTTACAAGGTTCACTCTCCTGCAGATGTCTGTTCCTTGATTTGTAGCAGGCTAATGAGAGGGCTAGCTAGATTAACTCGTGTTTGCTTTAGCAACAGCACTTGAGTAGTGTTGGATTGTGCAAAGTGGGTTTGTTTATCATTACAAAAAAACTGAGGCAAGGTGACTTCCTGATTCAGACCCACATCAATGGAGTCAATAACATCTCAGCAATTGCTCTGCTGTCTCTATCTGCGTTGTTACTGCTAGTGACCTTAGCTGTCTATCACTGCTTTCTTATGGATTGTTATTGTTGTTGATTTTGTTGTGGGGCTGATTGATACCTTGGGGACTGCAGTTGTAGATTAAAACTCCTCTGGGATAAAGTTGTTAAATGTTGTTGTCAGCAGCTGTGGAGTTTAAAGCTTGTGTGGTTCTGATAAAGCAATGGCTTTACAAACAGACACAGCAGACTGTATAATTCACCCATTATAGGAGCCACACTCACTTACATACACACGCACTTTAAGCTTTAGCCAGCTACTGGGTTTGATTCAGCACCATGGCCCTGCATAGTTTAAAAACTGCTCCACTATTAAAGGAAAAGACATTAATGAAAACAAACAGAAAACAGCCTTGTATTTGAACTTGGTTATGGTCATTGTAAAATGTCATTGCAGTCGGCTTTGGAACATGCAACATGCAAACTCCACACAGAAACGACCATGCCCTCTGAATCTAAATTAATATCTTCTGAGAGAAAAAAAACTTCAACCAAACTTCAAACACTGTTTTTCCATTTTGTTGTTTGATGGTTCTGTGGGACTTCCAGCATCCCTTGCTGTTTCTAGTCACTGTAGGGATCCAATCAGAGTCAGGATGATGCTATCTGCTAAATGCCAGAGACACACAGGCTTCCTGTGTGGTGTGTACAAAGCACAAGGCTAAGCCATCAATGGAATTCAGTAAATCACATCTGAGACATATTCATCAACCCCCCCCCCCCCACCCCCCACCCCCAGATCTATGGCTTTTCAATAACCAAAATTCATCTCTGATGAGCAAACACTGTTAGGGCCAAGTTCAGCCACTTTTAATTAAATAAAAATGTCAGTGATAAAACAAGAATTAAACAAAATTAACTTAATGCCATATCTTTAGTTTACATGTTTGCGATTATCAGATGAACTTTTCAATTATCTGATCAATGATTGCTACCTTATTTGAGTTGGAATAGAGAATTGTCCAGTATTTATTTAAGCTGAAATTTGCAACTTTTAAAAATTAAAATAACAATCACTAATATGACATATTATATGTTATCAGTCTGTGACCCTGAAATTGTCTTTTCCGTGACATTCGGGATATTCTGGGGTGTGCATATGAAGGTTTTTCCCTGCCAAAGCTATTTTCAGAAGTGTAACTTGATTTGCAAAAGTGAAAAACTATTTGAGCGAGAAAATTTTCATATGTGCATCATTTGCTGTGGCCGTGTGTCGTACGGGTATGTTGTGGCTAGCAAGGCAACCACAGCAATGGTGGAAAGCAATAAGAAAATAAATTAGAGCAAGGCCATACACTTTGCTCAAGGCAAAACGTTGCATATTGTAGCTGTAAAACTGTTTGGCTGTTACAACATATCTGAAACTTCAAATACATCCAACATGTGGAGTCCAGCCAAGTAAACTTTTCATGTTCACTCACTGCTATTCATTACAGCTTCACAAGGCAAATTCTTATTACAAATTCCTAACTTTCCGTTGCCTTTAACGGATCTGGGTTGTGTGGTGGCATAGAGCCAGTGGTACGCAGCCATGGTGTGTTTGGAAAGAGTTAAATCCTGCATCCATTCTGCACTGTTGAGCTCAACGTTTCACCAGAGGTTGGCAACAGCTCAGAGACACCAGGGAGGAGATGAACACAAGAATACAGGAGAAGCGTGATACACAACTCCTCTCTGGGGAGAAAGTGAGAGACACAAAGAGCATGAGAGAAAGAGAGAGAGAGGGGGGGGCTGGTTAATAGAGAAAGCAGGAGTGAACGAGAGGCAGTAAATAAGTGAGTTAAATAAAAGCCAGAAGGGGAGTGACTGCGACCTATAGTAACATAGGAGAGCATTATGATCAGTAATAGAGAGAGCTGCCAGGGCTACTCTCCTGTGGCCTTTGACGGGCCGTGTTTAAGGGTCATTATTCTTGTTTTCGACCCTTCTCTATTGTGGCCTCAATTTTAAAAAGTGAGGCAACCAGCAGACTGGACTATTTGAACAGTTAAAATAAGCAACAAGGCATGACTGTCAACAGAAACCGCACACAACAACCCCAACGAAGATTGTTGAATTTCACCGTACAATTTTCAAACGTCTAGCAACGCTCTTTGCTACTCTGAAGTGGACTACCGGCATGGTTCTAAATGTAGAGTAAGGTAGAGAGTCCTTCACTCCTCGAGCATGGCCCGGTTAAGGGTGTATATAGCATCACAGATGGAACTGGCTTCAGACCAGAGGACAAACAATGACTTCATATGACGGACAGACCGGCAGTCTCATTAAATGCTGACTCAGGGGAAATATGCTGGAGGGCATGCCTTGTCATTATTGTACACATACTCTATGTAATGTTTGTGTACTGTGCAGCTATAGAGCCCAACATTCACCAGACAGACCTGGAGAGCATCAAGTAGTGTCAGACACATCAAGGTCTCCAATATGTTTGGAATATTGTAATGAATGATATATATTTTATAATCAATATTTCAACACACGCACACACACACCACACACACACACACATATAAAACAATATATCTTTTTACATCGTAAGGGAATATAATTCGACAAAATCATTTTCTCTCTACCTTCCACTGCTTCCCCACCCATTTTTTGTAGCTAGTGCTTTGTAGAGAAATGGAGTCAGACGAGAGAAGCCAAATGAGCTTAGACGGCAACGCAAATTTAGTCCAAGAAAGGTAGAGGCGACAAAAAAATGGCCAAAGGCTCTTCCACCACCTCAAGCAAAAGCACGTTATCTAGAATGAGGAGGGTAGCCAACTGTGTGGGGCGACACAACCAGCTCCCCAGCAAAAACAATGCAGTGTAGAGAAAACATGACAATATCAAGACATGTTCAATATTGACATTTGGTCTATAGATATTGTGATTTAAGTAAGGGTGGTATGAATGAGAAAATGACTACTACTGATTAATGTTCAGTCATTTTGAGTTGCATGTGTGACATTATAACACAGAGGTGAGGTGAGCTGATGCAGAAATGGAGCTGTGGTCCAAATGCTTGATTCCACCTACTGCAGTCCCAACTCCTCTACTCTGTAGCCCTTGAAATATGAATGTCTGACACGTTACATTTGGGGCTCAATTCCTCTTGAGCTCAACCGTGTGGATCAGGGGTGGTCAATCATGTGCCATGGGGGGCAGAGTACGTAGGTTTTCACAGTAAGAAAAAGGTGATTTTACTGATTAGTTCCCCCTCTCTGCTTGAAGGTGTGCTAATCAGTGAAATCACCTGGTGTGGTCTTTGGTCGAAGTGCAAACCTACATACTCTCGACCCGCCGTGGCACGCGATGCCCAATCCTGACGTAGACGCACACAGGGCATCCAGGAGGGTAAGAGTGGAAGTCGGGGCACATTTATTTACTGCTCATAGATGCCCTGACGAGACCTCTGACATTTTGAAGAAAAAAAAGAAAAAGTGTAACAAACTCGCACATTTTTCAAACGAAGAAAAAAAGAGTAGAATAGAATAAGTATAGCACAAATATACGACCAAGATCAGGCTGACAGAGGGCTAGCCAAGTCTGTTAGCTCTGATCCTACTGTGGCAGGAGAACGGACGCTTCAGCAAAACTGTTTCATGGTAGAAGAACCAATGTTGCATTAGGAAAGGCATTCATCTATAATCAAAAGGCAGGGCACAGAAACATGTCCACTCCCTCCGGGCGCTGAAATGGAAAGCAGGCTTGGTAAAATATTTTCAAAATACGGGTACCCAGTTAAGGGTTTGATGAAGACCACTTTAGACAACTTCTCTGTCTCCTCCTCTACTCTAATACTCCTCTTACGCTGCTCTCTTTCTCTGCACTCTGCTCACTGTCCTCAAAGCATCCTCATGAGATCTCATCACTAATGAAATCAGTGCACCCCTCTAACTAATGTAGCCATGGCGACTATTTCCCAAATGAGCGAGGTGACCTTCTATGAATGCATTTAGGGAAAATGGAAGCAGATTATAATTCACCTCACACAGAGGGGATCTATTTCATACTTAATAAATCTAATTTAATGTACAACTGGCCTTAAAAATTTGCTTTGCAAATTAATCGTACAAGTCAAGACTTTATGGACAGATATGTTAATCTCTGACCTTATCAAAGACAGAGACTGTACAAAGTGATAACATCTAAAAAGTATTTTAACAGTAGGGGGGGGGGAAAAGTGAGAAGACTGTGATGAATGAAAGTACGTACAGTATAATGCACATATAAAAGTTATGGACCAAGCCAGACCGTAATACCAGTGGGCCACATCCGATATGACTAATGCACAGCAGAGGGTCTCTGATGATGATGCCACACTATTTAGAGTGTTCTACTAATGGCTCTGAAATAGGAGCCATCAAGACCAGCCTCTCCATTCTTTCCCCATGGCTCTCCTATGAAATCCATCTCCCGATAATGAGCAAATGGCCCTGGGCAGATTTATTAGGCAATCAGATTCCCACAGTGACATGAAATCAACTGATGATTTATGCAATTAAAGGCAATTATTGTTACAGAACAAACGGTACGACTATACCAAATCAGAATCTGCATTGTATATAAACAACACAGCCGCAACCTTGTGATGACAGGCCAAACACTAACAGTAACGACAGCAGACACACAGCAATCATGCGTGCGCTGCAACAGTAGGCCACTTCAGCTGCACTCCCTTGAGCATTGGTTTTATGTAAACACATTCATATCAACAAATAAGCACAAAAAGAGGCTATTTTTATTACTAGAAGTGACATGTTACACTTGTGGCTCAATTCCTCTTGAGCTAAACCAGGTAGATGAGGGGTGGTCAATCATGTGCAATGGGGGTTATCGTACCCCATCGCAGAATATTGTACATTTGTTAATGATCGCCTCCATTTGTCCCCATCACAAAAAACGAAACATAACACGAGCTGTCATCATCAAATGAAGCTGCTTTACTATAAACTATGTTATATTGCCAACTGTATGTTTAAAGTCAGTGATCTTTAAGGTTTAAATTCAGCAGGTAGTCAGGCAGTAGACCAACAAAGGATGATGGATAACATTATGTTCCTTCCCTACCACCATTACTTCACAACAGCACTGATGAATTGCGCATAGTTAGTTTACAGATTTTTATATTTGTCCCAAAGGAACCCAAAATGTATATGAAATTTCTGCAGGGAAGATGTTCACCATAAAAACAACATACTGCAAGTCTTGGCATTCAGGCTAGGTGATATTATAACAAGCTTCCAGTTATATTTCATTCACTTAAATCTTATTTTGATTCAATAAATTAGATAAATTAAATGAGTATTATAACTATAATGACAGCAAATGCAAAACATTAAGATGGCCATGTCAATAATTCACTGAGTCCAGCCTCCTCCAACACTAATGGAGAGTTGGACGTGCACTCTACTGCAGGGTTACTTTCATGTTTCATGAGCGGAGCTGTGTGGCAGATCTTCAGATGAGAGCTGACAGAGGAGGCAGGAGAAATGTGGGCACATCACTCGGGGCCAAGCTACATGGAGGAGGAAGGGGAATCAATGGCTATAGACGGCATGCATGTGAGAGAAAGAGCGAGAGAGAAGAAAAGGCAAACAGGAGAATAAAGCATGTTTACGTCAGTGAACCGGGGGGGGGGGGGGGGGGATATTTCTCAAGAGAACAACCGATTGAAAGACAAGGAAAGAAAATTGGCAAAGGGAGAGTAAATCTGAGGAAACAACCTTATGTATGGGCAGACAGTTGCCACAACACTCACCCTTCCTTATATAAAACCCCGTTGATCCTGGGAGCCCTGCGACTTGCTGTCAGGTTGTTTATGGTTATTTCTTCCAGCAGGTGGTAGCTAATAGCTGCATTGTGCCACCTCGCTAACTAACAAGACCACATGGCTTTAAAACGGTAAGAAAGCGGTAAGAAATGCAGACATTCGAGGGATTTCTTTTTTTAATAGCTTCCCCACAGCTTTGATACGGATGTCCATTTAACAGTCAGAACTGATCAATAATTCATGAGTCAGTCTCCAAGGTCTCTCTTGGAGCGATCAGCAGACCCTAGACTGGACTTGCCGCCGCTTGCTAAAGAGTCTTTATCCCCCTGTCGTGTGTAATGTGATCAGTACAGCATGGCCAGCCAACAGCTTTGCAAGCCACCCAGCGTCAAGTTAGTCTAGCAGGCAGCCTCGAGAGGATTTGGCTTTCAGCCCTTTAAACATGCATGTCCTTCAGGAACGTCTTCCAAGCATCTTATTAGCCCAGTTGATGACCTGTGAGGAAAAGGGGGGCGGTGGAGGTATATGAAAAACAATTGCATGTTCCTGGTGGTGAAGTTTGGGTGAGTGGTTATCTCTTCTCTGGTTCCCAGCCAGTGTTGGAGCCGTGCTGTGAACTGGGTTATGCTTCTGATAGCACCATTTCAGCACAGTCCGTGGGCCAGTGGCACACTGTGGGTCCAGTCAGACAAGTGTCTTGTTTTTGGATAAGGATAAGCTCCCTACGCAGATTTCCACTTAGTCTGTTTAACACCCATGTCTGTATCAAACATCGATTTGCCCTCCTGTGTACTCTCCTGACTCCAAGCAACAGCATGTGCACTGGTAGAGGGCAGGACTGCCTCAGTGTTCAAGGCACATTTTCTATGGAACTTCTACCTATGAATACAGTTTGACTGGACATAACTGGAATATCAAATCATTGTAGGCTGATAATGTCAATTCTACTCAAAGCTGTTTGTCTTTACCTCAAAACAGTCAAAGACCTTTTTGCTACCATTTTCTGTTTGTTGCAACACTGAAATTGCTAGCGATCAATGAAAGTGTTGTGTTGCTACTGCTAAATTGCTAGTGACAAGAAGCTCACCTCACCCTAGGTAAGCCTAATGCAAAAACAACCTCTTGAACCCCTTTGCCAAGGGATTTGTTTTTAAACTGTTTCAACTAATTAACAGACAATGAACGGCAGCACTAGACCAGCATTTTAGGTCTTGAGATCATCTTGAACTAGGGTTAGACAAGAATTGAAGACAAATTTCAAAAGCAATTGTTCTCTATTGTTTCTAAGAAAATATGAGGTGACAACAATGGTGCCTGGTACCTAAGTTTATGTTGACGTAAGGGCATTCACTTTCACAGACTGTAAATGTTATAAGTGTTATAATTCAATAACAAAACAGTTAATTCAAACGTCCCTCTGAAACAAGAAAACATACTGTGGGTTTTCCATAAACCGTTTCATAAAGCCAAAAAATTATATCGTCTCAAAGGATCAAATAATCCCATCACTGGTTTCATAGTAAATTCTACAAGTAATTTGTTTTATTTTCTTTATTAATGTGATTTTTTATTTTTTTTGCTCTGTTACCTTTACTATGTATTTTGCTTTGTGTGTGTTTGTTTGTATACTGTTCTATGTGGACCCCAGGAAGAGTAGCTGTTACAAATGGTAACAGCTACTCTTCCTGGAGATCCTAATAAACTAAATCAAATAAATAAACTAAATAAAACACAAAACAGTTGGGAGATGTTGCGTCCAATGAAAAGTGATACTTACAGGCTCATGCTATTGACCTGCTAATGGATTGTGACTAGCGGTCAAGTGGATATGAATTTGTATTTCTTCCCATCAGTGGTTGTGTTTCTTCCACTTCAGTGGATCAGATTACTTATAGAAAAATGCATTCACACAAAAATATTGGTTTAACAAATATTGCTTTGTTAAACAAACTATTCTTTGATAGATTGTTGTCAGTGCATATGCCTGAGGAGCAAGACATCTAATATCGTCTTTCACACAGAAATATCTATAGCTGTAGTGAAGGACGACATCGTTTCTGAATGCTGTGCACTAATGAAACAAAGCCAGAAATCAATGGACATGCTCTATATTGATTTTTGTAGTTGTTCCCATGATGCTTTTATTTTTGAATAGGACAGCCATGACCAGTGCCATCAATACAGCACCATCGCAAACAAGTCTTTAATACATACGACCAGTGACCATTTGGCCTTCTCCTTAGTCGCTGTGGTTTTACTCTATTTGACATACTAAAATTGGCTTCCTGCCTCAATTTGTCTGCATCAGTTACTTCCTAATACACACACTCATCTTTCAAAGCCTATCAGTTGCAGAGCCTGTCTGAATAACATACTCAGTGCACCTTCTGTTTCTGTCTGAACGAACAGGTCAATAAAAGTCAAACAATGGGGTAGCAGCCACATAATCACCGGGCCTTTCTGCCTGTCATTCTGTAACACTGAACACTGTACAAAATGTGTAGGAGCCAGTTATTATGACTCTACATGACCCAATTCGTTATCCTAGTTAGCTGATATTTGATGCGCGGTACTTGATCTATGATAATAAATGAATAATGGCTTAATCCCATGTCCATGATGTGTTCATTAGCACAATCTAGCCATCTCTTTCACATGCCTGGGAGTGCAGGATGGATGTGTCGTGCCAGTGCTGTAGCAATCTATGCAGTATGACTGTGATTATGGCTGTAACTGTGGTTATATATAGCCTCATACCCAATGCCACTGCCCGCTCCACTCACTAACACCCATGGGACCTAATGACATAGCCAGGGGGTTACACTTTATAGCTAAACACCTCACTCTGGCAAAGGCAGGCACAATAGGTCGACAAGGCTGGCTGGAGGAAAAAAATCATCCTACAGAGACAAAATGTCCAGATGAAGCCCAGCCCCCCCAACCCGCCTTTACTTTTCAATCAACGATTGTAATTGGTAGGAGGCAACAAAAAAAATCTCCCTCTTCAGACATCTCTACAGATAAAGAATCCACCTTTGCAGAGTCCCCATGGCAGGGACAAGGAAGCAGCAGCAGCAGCAGCAGAGGAATGGGAGAAATGCCATCTCCTCATCACAGAATGCTCCAGATTCTTGCTGAGGTCTCAGAAGCCCTGAGCAGTGTCCCGGCCCAGTCTAGGCTATGACACATTTGGGTGATGTGTTTTAGCTTGGGGCTGTCAGGGCTTGTGCCAGATCAGCCGCTGAGTGACACACTCACACGGGCAGCCATGAGACACTCAGAGCAACATCCAAAGCCCATAGAAGAAAAGGGTTGCTGTCCCTCCACATCCATGCAAGAATGGACACTGTTTGTTGAGAGTGCGGTTCATCTTAGTAGCAGTAGTAGCGGCAGAGGTAAAAAAGATTTCTTGACTTATATCCGTTCTTATCAGGCGATAGGTCCGTGTCTGTTTATCTGTCTCACAATAAAAATTCAATCATAAGAAGGTAAGTGGCTTAGCTGCTGCCGTGCTAAATGGAAAAGTGGAGCAACTACATGTCTCAGATGAGCCAGTGCTGTGTATGCTGAGATAACACTATAGATGCATCGATTTCTCGAATTATCATGAAGACCTAGAAGAGGTAGCCGCCAATAGATTAGCTGCCTCAGTGTCCCAGTTCAATTATAGGAGTGCAATACACCTGTTACTTCAGTAGTGTGAAATAAGCGTGAAATTTGACTTGTTACAGTTCACCTATGGGAATACATCATACCTAATGCATGACTAAACTTCTTCTCTTTCTAGTCTTGACCAATCCCCGAAAAATTCTCCTGGTCACTAGAATAGAAAATGTAGTCCAACAAAGACAATCTGAAAACTACACATTCCACCTTGTTAGCATACATTTTCAATGAAAAGTTGTTGTTTTTTGGGTTTTTTTTTTTTTTAATTCAACTCACTTCATAATGTCACTCCCATCTGTGCATCCCCCTCTCTGTCCCCCTCTCTCTCTCTCTCCTTTCCTTCCCTCTCTGTCGCGCCTCCTCCATGTGACTGTTCTGCCACTATGACACGGCCCATTCTGGCGAATATCATTCATTTCTGAACGGGAAAAAAAATACAGAATAACCACCAGGCATAAGGGACAGAAGTGTACATTATATCTGCCACAACAACTTAAGACAGAAAGCGATGGTGACCTTCTCGGATTTCATTTCAGTTGGTTTTTTTTCTCCTCTTCTTCCCAGCACAAGTGAGTAATTAGAGCAGAAACATCACTCCCCCCACCTCACCCACAACACCCGGGGTGTGTGACTGTAGAGGGGCTTTCATGGTGTAAAGATGATGTCTATATGCAGGCAGGCCTCACGTAGCCTGCTGTTATTGCAATCACTACTGTTGTCGTTTTTTAACCATTTTTCTTTCACACTTATGTGCAGGCGACATCTGAATACCCGATCCTTGTACTATACGATTTTCCATCCACATTCAGTAATCTGCATGTGGTCTGAGCACAGGCAGCTTGATTTGAGTGTCATTTCAAATGATGTGGTCATCATTTACACACACAGAGACACACACACAAAGCAGAGTTTTAAATTGTACTACTAGCAACTATCGTGAAAATGTGTCAAATTTAGAACATCCGTGAAAATCATCAAACCAAAACTACCTTCAAGAGGCCAGTCTGTATCTATTCACAACACAGCACCTTTTCAATGTGAATAATTCCCCTGTGCTCTGCCTTGAGTCAACGCCTACCTTTCTTTTTTCATCAGTTTCCTTTGCAATACCAATTCACCTCATCCCTCCCCCCCTGTCCAGTGATAATGCCTGCCAGCATTTAAAAGACAAAAGATAAATTAGAAGTAAGCATTAACATAAAAGCCTTTGATAATTGTGTACACCTCTCAATTACTACTATTCACTTCGCCTCATCTTGTGGGCTATTATCAGGGGTGTAGTGGAGGGTAAACCCACCTAAACTCTGTTCACCCACCTTTTTATTTGTGGATTTGATCTACCTTTTCAGACTGACATGATTGTTTTTGACCTAAATACACAGCATCCAGTACAGCATTGCATGTAGTAGCCTATCAAACTGATGTAAGTTAAGAGAATAGGGTGTTAAAAGGGGAGAAAAGCGCAAACCAATACTTTCCTGAAAATGTAATTGATTTTGTGTTAATGTCAGTGGTTGCTCGCCTTGTGATGGTCAGCGACTGGAGGTCATAGTTTACCCGCACCCTTTATTTACCGCTACATCAGTGTATATAATGAACACTCCCAAGAGGTGTGATTTAACAAAAAAAAAAAAGTGACACATCGGTTGAGCCTAAACCAAAATGTAGTCTAACCTCCCCAAAGTTAGGACCAAATTCGAGGCGAACACTTCTCGCGTGTCACACAACGCCCATCTTCACCGGAGGAGATTTCAAAAGAAAAATTACACTTTCCGCTTGCGCTTACCGTCGAAGACCTTGAAACGACGACGGCCACGACATTCGGGATTTCTTCAACCCGGGTCGGTGCCCCGTGTCCACTGCGTAAGTCCGGTCCATGTTCCTTGGGCTGAGGTATTTCTCTGTGTCCGAAAAGCCTCTTTGTCTCACTCGGTTGTTCTTGCGTACGACCAGTGCGTGGTGGAGCGGAGAGAGCGCTGCCTGGTTCTGCTGCCGCCACAGATGTTTGGGCGCCTTCGCACTTCCACCGGTTCCACTGCCGGCGACCAGCGACGCTGTCCCCACTTTCCCGCAGGCAGAGTCCATACTGGCCACGGTTGTTCAAAAATTTTTAACAATTTAGGAGAAAAGCATTCAAATGTAATGACCCCGGAGGGCTTTATAGCACTGCGGTTCGAAGTGCTTTTTTTAGGAGGGGAAAAAAATGCCCTGAAAAGACTTTAAATTGGTTCTTTAAATTCTTTAAATTTTCCAAGTTATTAAGACAACTTTGTTTTAAAGTTACTCTGAGTGCTTCACGTCCGGATATTGGTTTCTTGGAGATCAAGTAATGAGTTTAACAACTTTAACGTTATCCTTATTGCCTTGCAGAAACACATTTGATTCAGCCAAGATGAATGAATCAATTTACGCATCACTTAATAGACTTCTACAACTGCTTTTTTTTTTCAAAGGGAGATCAGATGTGTCCCTGAGTGAGGCTACGAGGAGAACCTGTCCGTTTTCTGTCCGTACACGCCCATTTCAGCAAGGTGCTTGTGTGAGTGCGGCTGTGCTTCAGATAGCGAGATATTCATCCATAGGAGCGAAAAATTCTTTCCATTATCATGCAAACTTCCACAAACCCCTCCGGTAGTAACTTTACGCACGGGGTGCGTAAATCCATCATGAGGTAAGGGGAGACCAGTCTGGACTGTTCCTTCCTTCTCAAGTCCTCTGCAGGATCCAGCAGCGACGCGATATAGCAAACAGGATAATGCATTAAACATGAGAGACCCACCCAAGGCACCTCCTCTGAACCCTCCGTGAGTGAGAGGGAGGAGGTTGGTAGCCTACCGAAACCATAACAGTTAAATAGTTTTAGTTTTCCGCGGAAAATATTGATAGGCTGCGTTTCAAGTGCACGTGCTATTATATATTTTAAGTGGTGCGTAATTTTGAAGTGAAATTAAACACAAAATACCAAACTTGTCTTCCAAATATTTTTGTAAGAACATGCATTAAACAGCACACTGCAGTTAACATAAACTTTATCAGGCTATGAAGTGATAGATTAAATTGAGCATCATCACAAGTGTGCCTGTGCCTGTGATGACCACAAGATAGACAGAGGGGCATGCAAACATACCAACCACCTTGTTAAATTTCCCATCCACCGTTGCATGTGGTAAATGTGTCTTCTGTTCAAAGGTGGTTTTGGGGAGACTCAAGTGTTTTCTTCTTCCCTCACCTTCCCTCAGTTCAAGCATATTACGCTGGAAACTAACTGGATGGGGAATGCAATTTCTCCTACTGCAACAGCAGGAATGTAATCTTCTCAGAAACAAAGTGGTTGAAAACAGAGTGGCGTGGCCGCTAAACACAATGTAGGGATGCGCTGATATAACACTTCCACAGCAGAATTGGATTGGAGATGGCAATATGTTTTTCAAGCCAGTAGGTGCTTTGTATTGGCATAACAAATACACTATCTTCAATATGTTCTGTTGTTTGCATTATTATTTGTTCTACATGTTCTCTTTGTTCCATTCTCACCTATATCCTATTATTTACTGCTGCAGTGACCCAATTTCCCGTAAGGGATTGCTGAAGTGATCGTCACTGAAGTTTCACGTTTCACTGAAGTTTCAAGTTTCACTGAAGTACTTTGGGATGATTGGATGGGACAGTGATTGAAATAATGAATTCTTGACCATTTGAGAGGTATATTTTTATATGTGGGGAAAAGATGAAAATCAGGTCATTTTCAATTGATTTCTGACATTTTAGGAAACTGTCTGATACTGATACCTTGTTTTGATCTGTCAGTTAAGAGAGATTATGTTACAGTCATTTAGCAGACGCTTTTACCCTGAGCTCTACCGACTGAGGTGTCCGGGCCAGACCAATTAAAGGAGCATACCTGCTTTCTGAAGTTTTCCTCATCTTGATGGCTTCCACAGTTTCACCTTATTTGTCAATGTTTTAGTATCAGGTTCTGCGTACCTCACAACTTGACTGCAATACAGTTAAAAGGCTGATCTAAAACACTGTGTATACTCACGAGTACTCCAACAGTACAAAACCTCAACCAATATCTGGTGTCATGGTGTTGCTTGCAGAGGACATGGTACTCATGGGGAGGAAGTCGTGTTACCAGCAGGTTAAGGCTGACTTGGGACTGGAATGTGTTTTAGATGTATTTTGGAGTCACTGGGGAATATTGGGTAAGCCAATTTGAATTCAAAGTCTTTGCTAAAAAGTGATAATACTCTTACGCTCCTTGTTTGGCAGTTATTGCATCAACATTATGAGAGAGATTTATGGAAAAGCAGTGTACTGCGGTGTGCGCTATACTTCTGTCTGGGCCTGCGGATTGCACACACTCTCATTTAGTCCCACATTCGTAAAAAGTTAGTGCCAGTGAACTCACTCAAAAGTTGCAAGTTGGACCATTTATATAATACAGCACGTCTTCCATCCTTAATGCTCCACAACTGTATATTTCTTCCTCCACTGTGCTGAATTATAGATGAAGCAAGCTTGAAGCAAAGTAAAGATGTATGGCCTTAGTTAAAATTCTCCTCATCGCCCATTTTTCCTCCCTGCATTCCATTTATACTTTGAAATTGCTTATATTCAGGCTCTGTTATGAGAACTGTGAGATTTGCTCCACGACATGCATGGAGTGAAGATTAAAACATGAGAGAACTTTGCCGTCATTTGCGGTAAATAACACTAACATGCACTGGCCTCCAATGATTTCGACCGAGACAAATGCCCCAAGTTCCATGGTTGTTATTGTTTAATGGGTATACAATTTTTTGGGAAATAGAAAGGACTCTATTAGAATAATATCAAACTATTACATAAACAAAGCCACAAATGTTGCGAGCATATTGCACAGCCTATCAAAAAGATAGGCTAGGTTACAATGTCATGTTTTGTTGTTTTCTTGGTGCTGCAGGCAATAGATTGAGATGAAAACCAGCGGAAACCAGATGAAACCAGCTTTTAAGGTTGTGCTCCATAGCTATTAAGGAAGGAAAAAGAAATGACATTGTAGCCATTGAATATAGTCGACAGGGCCGTCTGAAATAGAATAAAGGATGACAGATGTGTCCTGCCTTTATCATCTGCCACACACTCTCCATTTCAAATGCCAAATTGCCTTTAACCAGCCGATGTAAAGAACTAGCCACTTAGGAATAGATGGCCTTTTCTAAAGTGAAAATAAAGTTTGCTGACAATTACCCAGAGAGGATAGGCTGCCTCTCCATCTGATGCCTGACACTTACTTGGCATTATCACAACTACTAAAAGTAATTATTCATCACCAAGATACATCTTGGTGATGAATAGCAGTTTCTCTCCATAACAGTGGCAATACAGTAGGAAATGGTTTGGGCAATGCTCCAGACCGGCAACAGACATCAGTGTAAAATGTGATTAAAGCTGCTGAGGCAATTCCTTGGACACTGTTGCCTATCAGAGTTGTCGTGAAAGTTGCTCTGTGTATCTCCCAGTAAACAAGTTGTAAAGTCAAGTAAACATTTTCTTCTCGCTTGAAGTCTGCTCACGACGTCTCACGAACACATTCTCTGGTGAACGTCTTTTAACAAGCTTAGGTTTTATTAATAAGCTGCACCTCGCTGCTCATTTTCCTATTGCTTATTCATTGTGTGAGACAGTCTGCAGGCCCCATCATCCTTGGCAGAGGAAGTACGAAGAAAAGAGTGAGGTGATGCCTTTTCTTCCCCGTCTGGTACATGTCGAGCCACTGGACAGTGTAATGCAGGTAGCTTGTTGTTGATGGGGAAGATACAGAGCCTTTTCAAGCATGTTGTCACAATCAAAAGGCAAGACAGAAGATCAGCACTTCCTGATAATTTTTGATTGACAGGTAGAATCTATCATCTGTTTCCATGTGCAACAACTATCCCGGCCCTATGACTAAACAAGTATTAATTTCAACAGATATGGTTTAGTCCTGAACTAAACCCTTTTAGTATGTTCCATCTTCTCGGGTATGTTGTTCAGGCTCTCTCTGTCTCTCCTCAGACAGTCAAGCTGCTTGGTGTCTTAGCGGCTGTCTCCGCCAAACCTCATTTCATCTCCACTCCTCTGATCACATGCCGGCTTGAGGATATCCTTGATCGGCAGGGCTTGTGAGGAGCTTGAGACAGGAGATTGGGTGCAGTATTTGCCTCAGTTGTTGTAAGCATGGAGAGATAGTGAATGCCCACTCAAGTAACATTTCATTGTACCCTTACTGAAATTAAATTCATAATCTGAGAGATTTTGAATTTACCACTATCTGTTGTTACACAGATACTGTTGCTAAACAAAAGCTTCTATACTGTATACTTCTGCACTGTTTTGAACATAACTTTTATACTGTCATAATAAAAAAAAGAATAGTTAAAGTTCAAATCCAGAGTTGCAACTGTATACATTCTTTCTTGGTAGAGGTTGGACTTGAAAAACAAAAGAAAAAAGAAAAAACAATGACAATTCTGAATGGTAATTTTCTGACAAGCTGTTTTTATCCCTTTAGCATTTCTCAGCGGGTAGATTACATTCCCTGTGTTTTAAGATCAGTAAGTCACAGTAGTGACGGAGACAGATCTATTAGTTACTTCATGAGTCAGACTCCTTGAAGCATGCGGTTAGTCAGGGATACTGCTGAGCACTGGGTTTCAAAGTGTCGTGTCTATGCTTTAGTTCTCATCCAGCCCAGGGTATTTTTGGCCATGCATAGCCCATTTAAACCAATAAATACATTATTACACATTTAAACAATAGTACTTACATTTTCCTAGACGTTTGCTAAACTTTCACTTTTAAAATAGGTTAAAATAGGTTTTGAGGGCTAAGGGCCTATCCCAATTCTCATTTTCACCTCTACGGCTTCAGCTAGAAAATATCTCCCTAAGCATGGGACAACCCTTCAAGACGCTGATACGTCATCGATGACGTTTACATAAGCATGGACGCTCGCGATTCGTTCACAATTTATACTTTTCACGCTACCAATCGATCAAACAAGTCATCAAATAAAAAAGACCACTGCTTCATTACCAGTCCACTTCTTGACAGAATAGCGTTAGCGGTGCTCTGTAGTCTAGCAACCCATGCTCCTAACGTTACCCTGCCAGTCTGCACTGATATTAGAGGAGCCGTAACAAGTGCAGCAACTTCGCTGCTGGACTTACGTTATAACTGGTCGTACGTTATATTTCAGGCGTCATATACCAGCAAAGGGGGAAAATGCGACATGGAAATATGTCAAAATGCGGGACTGTCATGCACAAATCAGCCTAAAAACAATGTTGTAACGTAACTAACTAGCGAAGTAGAGACATCGGCATATTAGCGATTTTTTGTTATGCTTGTTATAAAGAAACGGTCTATAATACATTGAAACGACATTAAACTAAGATAATACCACGGTTAGAATATTTTAAAAATCTTTATTAACGAAGAAAATACTACATTTGTGATCACTTCGGATGGTAGTGTAGCGGTCCCCATGATCTTCCTGTTGATTTGCAGGTCATTCTGGGAGATTTCTCCTAGCCCTTGGTTTGAAGTGTGCCTCTGAAAAATCTCTGTTTCGAGGGCCATGTAGCCCTCGCACTTGGCCCTACCCCTCGATCACAAGAGTATTGGGACACCCCTACCCCTTCACGTGAACACGCAAAACAGAGGGGAAGGGCCAAGGGGTGAATTGGGATTGGGCCAAAGTAACCAAAAACAAAGTCACTTCTCCACAACAGATTTGTCTTTAATTCCAGGTGCCCTAGTCAAAACAAAGAACACATGTCGCACTCATTTCCCCCTGTAAACACCGAGTCTGACACGTGGCCATTGATGTGGCCCCAGTCACCACAGACGACTATTGATCCACCAGACGCTCCACTCACCCAGCTCACCCTACTCTAATTACTCATTCCATTAAAATGCATTTTGTATGTGAACACAAACACACGCACAACGCCCCCTACCTGCTGGTGTCAGCGGAAGTGATGGCGATGAGCGGCGGGGTGCGTAGTGGCAGTGTGGTGGGGCGTGGCGGCACCGTGACTGCGTCTGGCTCCGGTTTGCGGTCACAGTAGTACTGCTCTGCCTGTCTGAAGGCCAGAGGGGGCAGCTGGATGTTCCGGCAGGACAGCCTCCGCACCAAGAAAGGCTCCATGCAGGTGACCGGCCCCAGCTCTGGGGAGTCTGATGAATCATAGGACACCTGGAGGGGAGGGCAAAAGAGGAGGGGAGCCAAACAGAAGAAAGGAAAAGTCAGTCGAGGAAAGTGGAGAGGCGAGGGCAGCACAGTGGAGGGGGAGGAGAGGAAAGTCAGGAGAGGTGAAGATAGATGAGAAAAGGTGATTAGAATGAGAAAGTGAAAAATACAGACACAGACATTCCTCATAGGAAGTAAATATGGAAGATAGCAGACAAGAGGAAAGGAGAGAATAGCAGAGAGAAAACGACTAGGGTTATAGAGAGAGAATAGATATGAGCAACTAGAGAATCCAGGTACTGACTGTGTGCAAAGTGTGAGGACAGGTTTCTGTTCGTGATAGGGCATTGGCTGAAAGCGATAAGTGGATAAATGTCACAGAGTTACAGGCTAGGCTAGATTTGTATGTAAAAATACAGCCAACTTATCAGCCTAAATCAAGAAGTGGGGCTGCAACAGAGAAGAGTGTCCCACCCCCCTACTTAAGATGCCCATATTGTTATTTTGATATCGGGTATGGTCATTGGCAGGAAATCCTCTCTGTGTACAGAAAGTGATGAATCAAAACTTAAGGAACAATCCACCCCACAAACAAAAAAAACAAAAGCAGAGCCATTGAGATATTTCTATCACAACTGCAATGGAGTATGATAGCAGAAAAAACTTCAGCTATCTAAAACATCAATAGTAAACATCAGGTTTTGTTGTCAGTCCCTTCAAAGGCTTCTTTCTAGACTCATCATTTTTCACCCAATCATACAGGGAGAAATCCATCATTGAAGAAATACCAATTCCTCCTTCAGTTGCCTCAAGACCATAATGCAATGTAGCCACAAGACATGTTGTGTGTATGCATGTCGACTGTCGGCTGTAGTCTTTGCGGTGTGCAACTTTTACAGGCGGGAGGTGGCGCAAAGCGAACTGACAGTCGGCCTTGGTTGCCGCTAATTCTTTGAGGTCGGCTTGGTGTGTCTGGGCCTCAAGAGGTGCAACCCTCACTTGTTCTCAACGGGAAAACCGGTGGAAAACCTCCACCCTGTCCCTATTGCTCTCTCCACCTACACGTAAAAAAAAAAACCCACAGCTGAAATTCAGCAAGGTCAGGCACGTTCTCTTGGGGTTGTTGAAAGGCATCCTGGGAAATGTAGGAAATCATTAAATTAAATTGAACTAGACGAGTCAGGTTGATGGAAAGTGGTTACAACAAAAAGGTAAATTACAACACTTGGAATGCATTGAACATCACAGACTGGCGATATATAACAAGAGTATCCTTAAGCTCCTTTAAGAGCGAAATACAAAACTTGGTCCTCAACACCAGTGAGTGAAAATAAACTGAAAAATAAATAAAGCTACAGTTTTGTTTATCCAGCAATTTCAATGTGCTTTAACATTTGATGATTTTGTTATTTGTTATTTTGTCAAAATGATGAGATGCCACTTACATGCATCATTGTCTATTTGTAGAGGGGAGATGATGATGGCAGCCAGTTCTACAGGTGCCATTAGTGGATGTTTATTAAGTTTCTTTGTACATTGAAATTACTTTTATGGGATTTTATTTGCCATTTGCCATAGCTTACCACACTTCTGCATGCATTACCATATCAATGGCTTTTGTATATAAGTCCATCCACTTGTTAGCATGCAAACAGAAAAAACAGGATATTCAGGATAGAGTAGCAAAGAGACTGTTCACCTTGAACCTTTAAACATTCAGTGCTGTTCCCTTTAACGGGAGTAGTCAATAATGACCCACATTTTCAGTTGTTCCTGTGGTGTTGTTTTCCTGGACTAACATTTGTTTTGGACATCTGAGGTGAGTCAGAACCTGAAAGAGTTATTAGCGAGAGAAGAAAAATAAAAGAAAGATGGATGGCAAGTGAGAATGAGTTAAAAACAAAAACAAGCATGTCAAGACGAAAACAATGGGCCTCATTCATGAAACTTTTCTTAAATCATTTGTAAATTTGTCGTATTTATATGTGTACTAAAACATGAATGTGGGGAACGTGCGGGAAACCTCGATTTGTGCTTAGAACAGGTGTATATTTGATGAATGCCAATCGTTTGTAAATTGGATGCGTGTGCCTGTTGAAGCCGATTTGCAGGTAAACCCTGTTCAAGTGCATGAGGGCTCTCGGAGACTTTTTTAGCCCTTTATGAACACTTTCCGTAAATCTGCATTTCTGCAGACTTTGCCTGAGGGAATTACCCACAGTTCATAGCATTGAGACGTTGAATACGGGGTTATCAGAGAAAGCCTGGAAGCGTTAAAAAAAATAGGTAAACAAATGGAAGGACAAAAGTTTATTCATCAACCATTTCTTTCATTTTTTGCTTAATGATGCTGTTTTGGCAAAAATGAGTAAATTGATTATTTGACAGTCACCTCTCGTCCACTCTGTAAGGCAAGAGCCTGGAAGACGTTCAAATCAGGCAGTTGGTCCCTTAAGTGCCTTGGCCATGAAGAAAGTAAAAAACGTAAAATAAAAAGTGCCAAAACCACAATCGTACATAACATGTTTTGGTGTCGTCAAGGTAACGTGATATGTCGCAAAGTGCTGTCCCATTCCTATTTATACAATTTCGAGCCCTTGCAGCCTCTCGCACTCAAGCATTTACCAGGTGACGTCAGTTAAGTCTGTGAGGGTTCGGCCTGAAATTCAAGTGTGCGCGTGCGTGCATGAGAAAAAAAAAGTAAAGCATGGCAAGAAATTATTTACGCTGTCAATGCTGTTTCAGCAGAAACACACACCGTTGCTGAGGTAAAAAAAAAAAAGACAGTTTGGCATGAAACTAGATTGCAAAAAAGTATAAGGAGAAATAGACATTTATTATCAGCCACAGGAGGAGCCGCTATCCAACATGGATCAGAGGATCAATCAATAATAGGAGAGACCTCACTGTCCGGTGTCCAGTCAGCATTAGAGTTGGACACAGATCAGATCCAGGCTGCATCTTCATCAGATGGTAGGACTATGTTGTTGTATTTGTAAGGCATCCAGTCCATGTGATCAACCCATTACAATATATAATCTTGTATTGTTATGAATGAGGACAGTTTGACAAATACGCCATTTCAGCCTATTAAGTCTTTTTTTTCTACAAGGTCATCTTGTTGCTGTTGAGGTTTGGCACTACTGTAATGGATTTATAATGAATAAGCCGTTCTAAGAGCCTTCTCACATGTTTCCAAACACACGTAGGTTTTGATGGTACCAACGAACATATTCAGATACAAACAAAACAATGAATCTATCTTCATAGAAACGTTTGTGCAAACGCTTTACGATCAAATCTGATCTTAAGTACGTTTCGTGAATGAGGCCCAATGTGTTAGAGGTAGGACACAGGGTACTCTGACAAAGGGTAAAGTAGAACATCCCAAATAAAACATATTAAAGGACACACGCAATGATATTTGAGGAAAAAAACAAGCTCAAAGGTGAAAATGAAAAAGCACACAAGGTCAGAAAATCACATGGTAAGGTCTATAAAGGAAACAATTTCAGAGAAAAGAAGAGGGGACTAGAGTCACCTCACAGCTGAGAGAGTGGATCTCCAAGGTGAGACCAGTATATGAGAGGAGAGAAACTCATTCTACAGTTGTAAGTCACTTGAACAACACATCAGGCAGGCAGTTTCCCACAAAGTAAAGTGGTTATCAGAGCAGTTTATACTGCTGCCGTGACGGAAGAAACGGGGCCTATCCTTTAAAAACACGAGTGCTTCAAGACTTCAGACATTCTAATAAAAGTTCCCCCGAATTTATGTACCTGTGAATCCATTACCTCTTCAATCTCGTCGTATGAAACACCAAATAAATTAGTCAATGCAAGTTTCTAACTCTAATATTTCAGTTGTTTTTGTTCAATTGGCCATTAAAATACCCATAAAACAAATGAAATATATACAAAGTCATCATTATGCTCTATAAACCATAGAATAGAGCCATCATAAGGAGATTTACGTCATTTTCCTTACAAAAAACAAGCTAGGCCTATTTCACTGTCAATGTCACACAATCATGTTCCTTCACAGAAGAAGCCAAATTACTTGTGTAATCATTGTCAGGTGTGATGGTGGTTAAATTGATGGTGATCAAGAGTCTTAGGACACAGCTGTGTGATTCTTTTGAATTGCTGCAAAAGGTGGACATACCAAATATTAAAGTTAAAAGTGGATAAAAACAGTAGGACTCACTTCATCTGATATTTGTTGTGCTCAGAGCAACCATCTGCATGTTTCATGAACATTATGAAATGAAATCATGTTTTGGAGGCAAGAAAAGGTCAATATTTTCAGATCTGTCAGGTGTTCTAAGAATTTTGGCCACCACTGTACAAATACTAATTTACTAATTTACTAATTTACTTGCATTGCATTGGTTTATTGCATTGAATCATTTTCTCTCCTACTAAACACACACACACAATACACCCAAGAGGCAGAGGTGGATAGAAAAAGAGCCTTTTTCCTTTGGTACACTCCTCAAGTCCTTAGGGACAGCAAGGAGGTAAGCACTGTGTATCCAGTGGTTCCAGGAGTATGTTTAACTCAGGACACACCTGAATGCACACACACACACACACACACACACACACACACACACACACACACACACACACACACACACACACACAGAAGTGAGCCGGTGAGACAGCATGATAAATTGAGGCAGATTCTGTGCCATTAATCTTGTGGGAAACCATGAGGGGTTTTCATTTGTTTCACATGATTACCAAGGCGTCCTCGTTAAGTGAGGGTCAACCATTAACATCTTCATCCCACATAGTTCCTGTAATACTCCTATATTGTATCCCTTTACTATATGAACAGCAAGCGCCTCCCCCTTCTGGGAATATACACTATGTCAAATTGTAGATAAACAGTACAGGTACTAGCATTGGTTTGCCTAAAGATGTGTACCTAAACTGACCCACAGATATATAGGGCACACTGCTCTAGTATGCTGATGATGGCAAGCTGAGAAAATTAATTTCTCCCACTTGTTTTCCTTCATCATGGTGTGCCGTGGGTTTTGTTGATTGATTTGCTGTGCCAGGCAAAGGTGTTCAATGGTGCATAGGAGGCCTGAGACAGCCTGCTGGATAACAGCACCTATTCACCATCCCTGTCCAAACACACAAATTATCCAGGCAGTTAGCGGTGTGTGCTGCTCGTTGCGGCCTTGCACCTCTCTGTTAGAAGAGGAGGTGTGGATGCCTGTGTATGACAGAATCCTTTGAGTTGGTTTCATTAAACTCTCCATCTAAAGCACCAAAGGGGTCTTCAGGAAATGAAATTTCACCTAGCTTTCCAAAGGCAAGTAATGGAGCTTTCTCACAACTCTTTGACGCTCTGCTGTCGGTAGAAGAATCTCACCCTGTCATTTTTCAGAAAACCACAGGTCTCCCCCCTCTTCTCTGTCGTGACTACCCTCCCCTTTGCCAACCAAACACCCCCCGCACCTTTCCACCCTTGCATCCATCAAAATGTCAATCTTCATCCAGGAAGTCACTGAGCCTTCATTCCTACATAATTACCTGTGTTAGAGTCGTCATTATAGATGGTGGCTTAGAGGGAGGGAAAGTGGGGCTAATGTAATTAAACCCTAAAAAGATTTGGATTTGATGACTCAACGAAGTTAAGTCAGTAATAACAGTAAGGTCGCTCACTGGAATGGGAAAAAAACATTTTAAAACACGATGCTAACTATTCCATTCAAATGATGTTTATGTATTGTGTCAAATAAATTCAGAATCATTTTGAAGATTTTGAAAATTTGATTGAGTGATCATTATTTTTTTTATGATTTAATCTTTTTAAAATATCAAATATATGTGTTTCAATAAAATATCATTCTGTTGAATGTCAGACATTTCTTATGACATATATGACAGTATTTATGCTTTAGCAAAATGTTTACCAATTCGGGGTGGGGTCCCTCAACCATAATAAAGTGGGATTTTGATTTTGTAGCAGCAGTCTGGTCAGTCTATAGGTCATATCAACTCAGTGGCAGTACAAATGGACCGTACTGAAGAGCTCAGTGACTTTCAACGTGGCACCGTCATAGGTTGCCACCTTTCCAACAAGTCAGTTTGTCAGATTTCTGCCCTGCTAGAGCTGCCCCGGCCAGATGTAAGCGCTGTTATTGTGAAGTGGAAACATCTAGGAGTAACAGCTCAGCCGTGGAGTGGTAGGCCACACCAGCTAACAGAACGGGACCGCCGAGTGCTGAAGGCGAGTAGCGCGTACAAATCGTCTGTCCTCGGTTCTCCTCTCGCCGCCTCTGGAAGCAACGTCAGCACAAGAACTGTTCGTTGGGAGCTTCATGAAATGGGTTTCCATGGCTGAGAAGTCACACAACACAAGCCTAAGATCACCATGTACAATGACAAGCGTCAGCTGGAGTGGTGTAAAGCTTATTGGACTCTGGAGCAGTAGAAACACGTTCTCTAGAGTGATGAATCATGCATCACCATCTGGCAGTCCGACTGACGTATCTAGGGTTTGGCGCATGCCAGGAGAACGCTACCTGACTGAATGCAGAGTGCCAACTGTAACGTTTGGTGGAGGAGGAATAATGGTCTGGGGCTGTTTTTCATGGCCCTTAGTTCCAGTGAAGGGAAATCTTAACGCTACATCATACAATGACATTCTAGATGATTCTGTGCTTCCAACTTTGTGGCAACAGTTTGGGGAAGGCCCTTTCCTGTTTCAGCATGACAATGCCCCCGTGCACAAAGCGAGGTCCATACAGAAATTGTTTGTCGAGATCAGTGTGACTGGCCTGAACAGAGGCCTGACCTCAACCCCATCAAACACCATTAGGATTAATTGGAACGCCGACTGTGAGCCAGCAGGCCTAATGGCCCAACATCAGTGCCCGATCTCACTAATGCTCTTGCGGCTGAAGGGAAGCAAATCCCTGCAGCAACGTTCCAACATCTAGTGGGAAGCCTTCCCAGAGGAGTGGAGGCTCTTATAGCAGCAAAGGGGGGGACCAACTCCATATCCATGATTTTGGAATGAGATGTTCGACCAACAGGCTGAAAAGGGCGCGTACTGTTCTACTTGATGAAGTTAAGGTATATTATGGAGACAGTACCTTTGTTTACTTTCCCTATCTTCCCTTTGTAAAGCAGTAAAAAACGTCTACAGTACTTACTCTACATCTGAGTGTGTGTGTGTGTGTGTGTGTGTGTGTGTGTGTGTGTGTGTGTGTGTGTGTGTGTGTGTGTGTGTGTGCGTGTGTGTGAGAGAGAGAGAGAGAGAGAGAGAGAGAGAGAGAGAGAGAGATGACATAAAGAGACAAAGAAGTTTATTTAAACTGCCCGAGGACACTTGGCCATATCGGCACATCAGTATGAATAAGAAATGTCCCTGTATCCATTGCAGAATAGGTATTTGGCAGCTCTGAGGCCTGCTGACATACAACAAATGAGCAAACCATTACCACAGCCCTACCACACTTTCAAATGTGCTCAAATTAAAACAGTTAAAAATTCATGTCAAATGGATTTTAAAGATTGTCCTTCCATTTCTTTGACCAAAAATCTATTCACTGTCTTTACTGGAGGGGAGGGGGGGGGGGGTGTGGCCTTTGATGAAGAGTGTTGATTAGAGAGAACACTTAAACATGCAGATAAAGTAGTTCAATATTAGCTCTGTTAAGTTGTTTTTCCCACATGCAGATCTCATTTATTCATGTGAGGACTGAGAGGCATTTTCAGTTCGCTGAATTCAGTCGTAGCAGTCCCTTAAATCAGATTCACTTCTCTCTTGTCTGCTTCTCTGACTCCTCAGTGATTAACCTGTAGGCCCGGACCCATTTTCACTGTTCCACCCCTTTTCACAACCTGTCTTTGACATCTCCATTCATCCATCCTTCTCAAGGGTATCCTCTTTTCGAGGTTTAAAAGTCACTCCCTCCTTAATGCATGATTTATGAACTAATTCATTCTAATTAGATTATTCTGTCTGCAAACAGGAAGCCATTTCTTTTTAACAAACAGAATTTTTCATTAGCACTTTTTTCTGTTGACCTTTTGTAAGATCTGCAGTCATACCAAACATCGGCTGGCTGTTGCTTGGCCTTTCCATTGTTCTTTTTCACTGTGGAAATATCCAGGCAAGTTCACAGGCCAGTTCAGTCCATTTAATGATTACTGTATGTTCATATACAAATATGCTCATAGAAAAAAGGGAATGACTGCATTCGTATTCAGTTCCCAATTCTGTCCCATATCTGGAGGAGTTCTCTTCCTCGATTCATCTTTGTTTATCTCTCTGCAGCTTATCCCGTCTACACCATCCGTTCTGAGTATCTGAGCATAGCCATAGGCTAGTTGTTGGTCTTGTTGTTGGTCCACACTGCATCAACCACTGCTGCAAAAGGTGGCACCATCATTTCAGTATGCGTCAACATTTTATTGATGTATGTTTCATCATTGTATATATCATTGTATGCTGAGGCTGGAGACACAGGATCTGGGCCCATATTAGTAAGATGCTTATTCAAATGGGGGCACTGATCTAGAATCAATACATGGTCAGGTCACAAACCAACAACACTAAAACTCAAATCAAACTGGCCTTAGCTGAGTGCTCTTCCTGTAAGTTACTTAACAAGAAGGCTCTAATCACAAAACACTCAATTGATTAGATTAAAATCAGGGAATATATTAGACCTGTTTTCATCAGTTAGGACCAGGGCCAACCTCCACTGAGCCCAATGAGTGCAACCCTCAATCTTCATTGTCATCATTCATCTCTGGCCTCTGAATTTAGCAATTGATTTTATCAGAGAACGAATCTTAAATGGATTGTGGGTAAAGCCCGGGAGCGGTGAGAGAGAAGTCACTGGGAAAGAAGTTGACAGAGACAAAGGGGAGCGAGAGGGAGATGAAAAAGAAAGATTGAGATAGAGGGAGATGGAGTAAATCACCTGGTTGGAAAAACAATTTAGTCCGACCATTTATCTGTCAGTGTATATATGAAGCTCTTTACTTTCTGGAAACAAACAGTACATTTGAACCAAAGGGGAAAGAAGGCTTTATCTACACCCTTACTTTATTGACAGGTTCTTCTTCCCCTAACTGACTGGCTCTGGTGCTGATGAGAGCAGATGGTAGTGGGAAAGCGTATTCATTTATATTGGCCATGGGTTATGTTCCTCTACAATCTGAAAGTCTCCAACAGTCATGGGTTCGCTTGGTAGATGCTGGCTCAGTGGATAGGTTGCTGCAATAAAAGCGGTTTATATGTACCTCCTACGTGAGAGTTATTGGTATTTACAACTGCAATGTGTTTTTACTGCTTGGTCTGGTGGTTCAATTTGGGACATGCCGCTCTTTTAGCTTTAAAACAGTGGATCCTGTAGGGTAATAAAATGAACTCAGAACATCTCTCACAAAGTGCTCACAGCAGGTTGGAAATGTCTCAGTGTCAGGGTATGCGGTGGGGCGGGGTCTGGGGAGGTCTGATTTTTTTTTTGCTGTTTCACCACTCTCCTCGAAATGCCTCGGATCCACGCTGTGAATAATTCAACAGATGTAGGTTTCGTATCAAAGAGCTGGTGCTCATCAACTTTGACATGACCAAGGTGTCCTCACATGGAAACATATAGGAGATGCTGAAAAGCTGAAAAGATATACAGCAGTCAGCGTAATGGTGCAGAGAGGGGAAAAGAAAACCACAGCGGGTTAGAAATCACACGACAAAATGGTCTTTTCAGCTAGGTAGCAGGTTAGGACACAGAATTGGAGGGTTGGAGTTATAGCTATTGGCTGTGGCAGCTGATCAAATTATGGAGAAGAAAAAGCAAAGAAGATATCCCCTCCTCTGATTTCAGATCAGTGGGTTGGCCCTGAACATCACCATTGGGACACAGAAACTCTGGCAACACATTAAACTATTGTGCTAAAGACGACTGAATTTTGTGGCGGTTTGCTCTCCTACACATCACTCAGTTCTTGTGATTTACTGTATGTCCATGAATGCAGGTATTGAGTAGGAGTAGGTATGTTTTCAGCCATTGGTGCACCAGCCATTCATGATAGCTGAATGATAGCTGAATGGTGTTGTCCTCATTAGCTGCATGGTCCCATGATGCTTTGCTTGATAAGAAGAGTTGTTTCCTTGCAAAAAGGTTAAGTGCTGGAAACAGCTTTGAGTACCCAGCAACATCATATTCGACTCTTTTTTTTTCTTCTTGCACAACATATGCAACAAAAAGGTTCTTACTGAAAGTGCCAGTTAATTGGTTAGACGTGTATTGCTTTTCTAAATAATACACAAGGCTTGATTCTCCATTAGTCATTGGAAAACCTCCATCACGAACGTCAGATTCAGCACCCGTTTGCTGTGTGAAATAGAAGGTGTGTGCATGCAGTGCCACCAGATGTGCCGGTAATGGTCAATTCAAACATTCTTCCTGTTATGGACCTTAGATTATGTGGGATATCAAACACCTTGTCTCAGTTGTATGTCTCTACTGTTGCATGCAAATCGACTTTCTATTCTTGGCACATATGCAGCTGTGAGATTTCTTTCTTTTTCTATCTCAAGTAAACAAGGTCTTTCATTTTTACACACTGTCAGCATCTATAGGTATTTTTTTTTATTATTATTTCCACATGATATGACATGCCTTGAATAAAATATACATGATTCTGATAAAGTTGCAACAACCTTCAAATATCACTGTAGTAAAGAGAATACTATAGTGACACATATGCTCTTGTTCTCATTTTATCTCTGACAAAAGTGGGGAAATTGAGACAGGTGAGAAAAGATGTGAAACGTGTGAGAAAACTAGGTAGGTGATAAAGAAATAACAAGAGTGTGTTTGAAGTGTGATATTGGAGGTGAGGGAGTGGAACCCCCTCTCTAGTAGCCTAGAGGCAGGAGGGGAAAGTCTGGCAGGAACAGGACTCAGACTGTTTATTCAGCCTCAAGCAGTGCTCTGTGATGCATTGGTCCATACATGATGAACTGAAATATCCTACGGTGAGGAGAAAAACCTTTGTAACAGAGGCAGAAAAAAATTCTAGATAAGGCTGATAGATGTTTGTTTATTTGTTTATTTAAAGGATCCCCATTAGCTATACCCGTAGGTATACGCTACATGATGGAGGTTGCTCTGGCTAAATTATGAGGTTTGAAGTTGCAGTACACTTCATATTTTTTTTCTTGTATTTTGTTTTTCTGTAAATTTAAAGGATATGTCAATGTGATATAGAAAGACACAGCATGCCTCCAACAGCTGAGCCAAATAGAAAATGGGCTATCTATACACACAAATAAAGCCATTATGGAGATAAAGTGTCAATGTCTAGATTTTCCTTCCTGTGGGAGATCACAACTTAATTATCTCATCATCTTGAGATATTAAATATTTTGGCCGAGATCACAACTCATGTCCCACTGTATGACGAGGCAGGCAGGAATTGCAAACACAATCAGTAACCCTATTAAGAAAGAAAACGATGATGATAATGAGATAAGAAGAAAGATAAGAAGAAAAGAAAGCTTGATATCTCTAGATAACGGGAGTAAAAAAAACTCTCGACTCTGCGTAACATGGGATACATGTGTCATTTAAACTGGATCTCCGTAAACTTTGACGTTAGCAGTATAGCAGCTTCAATTGATTGATCAAAGAGAGCATTCACTCAATGGCTGACACAATCTGGGTTAAGTACAGTTGAAATGAATGGTGAAATTAACATCACTCCATCCTCCATTCTGACCTTGCCAGGTAGAGTTAACGCCACGCCACACATGCGTCACCCCTACAAAAGTGCTGAGCTGAAAACCACCAAAACCACCTTATGCAAGACTAATCACACTTTAATCATTGTCAACAGGGTGGAGAATGAGAACGGTGAACAGGAGGTAATGTTTCTTTACACAAAGTGTAGAACAATAAATAAATGTCAAGCCAGTCAAGCAAGCCTTTTACTTCTTTGCCTGATTGTGTGCCTGGCTGCCCACAAGTATAGGCTACACAGACAGGCAGGCAAACAGGCAGTTATACACAGACAAGTGCAAGGGGACTAGATAGAGAAAACTCATCTGCCCTAGTCGTGCTTTGGCAGGCTTAAGGGAAAAACACATATAATTTTCCTGAGTACTTGAGTATGTCCCCTTTCAGTGGAGTTGGCTGCTAATCGAATTACCTGTTTCAAATATGTAGTAGATTGCCCAACGCGTTCATAAATAAATAAGCAAGCAGATAAGCACAGGGCTCAAAAACAATTAACATTGTTTACACTCTGCCTGGCACATCGGTGATAAGACCGCTATTATCACTCTGTATATGACGCAGTAAAAAATTAATTTGAGTGAAAAATTAGTGGAAGATGGATGAAGAGGAAAGATAAACAGTCATCCCTCTCTGAGCAGACATAACAGGGTGGTGACTGCAGTACCCATTGACACAGGTCTTTTAAATCCTGAAGGGGATTCCATCAAGTGTCAAGAACGAGACCAGGGGGTGTTTGGAAATTGATTCTCTCACAACACTACACACTAGACTTGTTGCTCTAAGATGTCTGTGAAAGGTTAGGGAATCAGATAAATGAGTGTGTGTCATCCTGGGCTCTATTCTCTTCTCCCTCCCCCTCCCACCTGTATATATGTCACCTAGCCTGCCTTGCCATGTTCACATCACCAGGAATGAAAATGTCATAATCCTCTTCATTCCCTTTCCCGTTGACTTAATCCCTAACCATCATCTTCCCCACCTCCACTCATCCCTTCCCCTCACTCTAAACCTCAGTTTCAAGGCCAAAGCGGTCCAAGCACATGGCCTGGATGCTCCCCTGCTGTGCCCTAATTGTTGATCAAGATGTGCGCGGGAAAGGAGACAGAGCAGCGCTTGTACCATCTCCATTCCCTCATCACATTCACAGGGCCACAGTCACATCGCGTAACCATGGTGATGCACATAAGGTGACTCATGACTATTCATCAATGGCATCGCCTGATTGGACAGTCCCCGAAAGCCTTGCATCGCATATTCATCAACGCAACCCCGCTCTACCTCAGTATGCCCCTCAGGATGATGGGGCAGCATCTCCTCTGCTCTCTCGGTTTGTTTTTCCACCTCCACTTCTTGTCTTAACCTTCCTCCTGTACATGTGCATGGAGAAGATGTGTGTTGACTGTTCATTGTTGGGAAGCAGCTGTGTGGAGTGAGCTTGGGTATTTCTCTGAATCATTGATGATATTTGTGGCAACAGTAATAGTAGAAACGAAACGAAAGTCAGTCATGTGTCGTTCCTGAGTAGAAAACAAAGAAAAATGAATGGATGAATTTAATAACAGGAGAAAGAAAGATCAATAAATCATTATGCGACAACAACAATAATAAATATAGCTGCAAGCAGCAATGAGGGGACCATGCACCAGACGGAGCCGCGGCAGCTGCAGTAGCAGTTCAAGCAGGGTTTTTCTTTTACAGGCGTAAACGTCGTCTGCAAAAATGTTTTAACAGCGTCTCCTGTCACAACCATTATAGGTCGTGGAATAACTGTCACATTTCTTCACCACCAGCCAAGGCTCGATCTCACGACCTTTGTCGCAATAGGCAGGTCATGATATAATTAAGCCAGCTGAGAAGTGGGTCAAGGAGCAGCACAGTGCACAGTTTCAAAAGCTGCTGCTATTTTCTTAATGTTCAAGAAATGCTTTGGCCACTGTTACTGTGGAACCTGCTTGGACAAAATGGCATTCTCTGCTCACTTATTTTCTATATTGTTTCAGTATAATTTCATCAAAAAATCAGACATTTTCATCACAGATACTTTCAAATGTAGTTGGTTGTAAGATTATGTATAATCGTGGAAATTTAGGATTTTTTTATTGTCAGAATTCACAAATTCACACCCACCTGGGACATATTGTGCTATAACTCTTTATTTTTTCTCAACTAAAAATGTATCTTGAATGATGAATTGATAGAGAAGCCCTTGAAGAACAGATATTGGTGTAGATGAAGAAAAATCCATTCAGCCTTCTAGGTCTAAGGTTGTGGAATGACACGTGTCAAAGGTTGGCATTTAAATTTGACTTAAATTTTATTTAAAACTTAACTTTAAAGGTACAATTAGAAAAGAAACTCACACTTCATCACGGTGCTAACAGAAATATTATACTTTAATGTGATTCAATGAGATTGGTCAAACATTAGACACACACACACACGCACACACAAAAACACTGGCACACACAAATATTTCACCCACATGCATGCCTACTACTTAACACATGTCTCTAAGTGAACACTCTCATGTGATCCTCCTGGTCACACGTCAGAAACACCCTGCCTCTTCACCTCTATCCACACAGTACAGTTCAATTGTACATTAAGACAAGTGTCTTGCCATAAAGATGTACTGTCTGTATTGCTAAACACACTCCTTGTTCCTCAGGTGTTGGTGCTGTCCCTCATGACCGTGGAGCTGTTTGGCTTCATGGGGCTGATGGGAATCAAGCTGAGTGCTGTCCCCGTGGTCATTCTCATCGCCTCTGTAGGCATCGGAGTGGAGTTCACCGTCCACGTCGCCCTGGTGAGCACACGCACACCGATACATCTCTTTGATAACGACTCCTGCCTCCTACTGCAAGCACGTTGAGTGTGTTTTTTCGTGTGTGTGTTGTAGGCGTTCCTGACAGCCATAGGGGATCGTAACAAGCGGGCGGTGCTGGCGTTGGAGCATATGTTTGCTCCGGTGCTCGACGGGGCCTTCTCCACCTTGCTAGGCGTCCTCATGCTAGCCGGCTCCGAGTTTGACTTCATCGTCAGGTGAGTTCCGTGCATCGTCGCTCACACATACAGGCAAACAAATTGTCCATGCATAGCTGAGTTTTGCTCCAGTGATATCTGTTCTATTAAAAGATGTAATCATTGTGACATGGTATTTGATAAAATTGTTTTCTTGGCCACCAGTAGAGGTGTTGTGATTTGTTTTGATGATGTGTCAAGTACGGTTGTACTCGTGGGCAGAGCCAGAATGCATGGAAGTAGTGTTCAGTCGTGTTAAGGGTACAATGTCTGATCCTGTGAGTCCCATTATGTGCATCTGGTGTTGTGTGATATGTATTCTGTTAATGACGTTGTAGTGAATTAGTCTTATGTCAGTATTCTTGGACATGTTGAAGGTGTTTTTGCATATTTGAGTCCAGAAGTCAGTATTGGTGCTGATGTTGAGATCTTCTTCCCATTTATTTATTGGAAGAGGTGTGATGATGGAGTCAGTGGAAGATAAAAATTTGATCCAGTGGGTGAAGAGTGCATCAGGAGACGTGCCACGGTTATTATTTACATTGTTTTTAGTTTTCTTATGCTAATAGTGTTTCAGTTACTATAGCTTGTTCCGGACAACTCTGTGTTACTGTTTTTTGTTTATGTATTTAGCGGAAATATAGACTTTGATTTTCCGTTGCCGTACCTGAAGAGGTCGGCGATCTTTGTTTTTGGACATTGTCACCGGGATCAAGAGGATCTGGGATCTGGCATCAGTTCTATCATTCCTTTTCTCAATATAAATAATCTCTATTCGATTAGTTCTGTTTTAATAAATCATTTTGTAGTTAAAGAATTTTACTTATAGCGGGATACGTCTATACTAAATCTGCACGGCGCACACACACACACACACACACACACACACACACACACACACACACACACTACTGCTATCACACACTTTATGTAAAAGTCCCAAATATAAAGAACCCAGGTCACACCCCATTTCAGCAGGGGTTCACCACACACCCACATACTGCCTGAGAAAGAGAGGGGGTTACATAAGTATTGCTCTCAGATGTGTTATGCCCTTTTCTTTCCATTTGGTGTCTTTCATTGGTGATCGGTGTTTGTTTGATTTGTAGGTTGTGCCAAACGGGTATATTTGCGCTAGGTGACATTGTAAAGTTTGTCATTTTATTGACTTTCCACCAGGCTGTCAGAGTTGTAGTGTTTTAAAGCAGCTGTGTTTTTTAATAGTGTCGCTAAGGAGGGGTAAGTCTGTGATTGCCAACCATGAGCGATGATGGTGGGTTTCGTGAGTCCATTGGGTAAGATATTGCAGCTGATTGGCTAGGTAGTAGTACTGGAAGTTGGGTGCTTCTAGCCCCCATTTGAGTTATGACTTTCGTAGGTGTAGTCAGTTTTATTCTAGGTTTCTTGTATTTCCCAATAAAATGTCGTTATGAAAGTGTCTAATGTGTTGAACCATTTGATGGATCGTGGGAACATCATCAAACGGTTTAAGTAATCTTTTACTGTTCTTAATAGTGGAGTGAAATTGAGATGTAAGAACTCTGACAGACCGGGGGGATATTTTTATACCTAGATATGTGATATTTCCTGTGGTGAGGGAAGGGGGTTTTGAAGTGTAGCATTCCAATCACATGCACATTCAACATCAACCACTTCTCACGTCGTCATATCCCTTACTGCTACTTTATTACAAATCTTGCTCGTAACCTTCAGTTCCCTGTTTTCCCCACCAACACAAGAAATGAAATTACAGCACCCACTTCAAAGTAATTTACCATTACTCTCAAGAGGTGAAAAAATGATAACTTCAATCAAATTTTACCATGTATATGTTATTAGTAATGTACAGTTTTATACAATTCATGAGCTCTTAATTGTCACAAATCTTAAGTAATCATTTACTGTGGATTCAGGTGTGAACCTTTCGCTCTGTTTAATACAGGAATACATTTGCACCCTAGTAGCACCTGTAGTACAGCATATCCCCATGAGCCACGGCAGAATGCATCTAGTGCATTATTAAATCTGTGGAGCAATTGCATGTTTACACCATCACCTCCATAAGCACCAAGACACAGTAGAAACAAGAACCAGAACAAGGATCGTCTCTCTCGATCATTTTGACATTTCTCTAATTCTCATAATAATGTGGATCATGTGTAAAACCCACAGGAAGATTTGAGATGAATTCATTGAATGATTGATTAAACCTGCCTCATGTATTTGGGCTAATTTTCCCACGGCCCTTTTTTTCAAGACAAATCCTCATTGCTGCCCTGAGGTGAGCCCATCTTAAAGGCTTGTGCACTGGCTCTATGTTTGAGCGTGAAATCAAGGTCGATGGCCGGACAGTATAATTCAACATCTTATTCATACGCGGGAGGATAATCCTGATATAGTCTGCTGTTCTGTCCCAGTTCCATCCAAGCACAGCATCTCTGACCTCTCTAGCTGTTTGTTAGGATTTCCAAGCACCAGCCTATTAAAGCCAGAGGGACACTGGTGGGTCTGTCCATCAGGAAGAAGAAACAACTTAATCTGTGTTACAAAGCATAGCGGAGCTGATTGGCTGTTTCAGTCGCTGTTGTGGGGGACGGGGGATGAAAGCCCATACAAAAATAAGCAATAAAACAGAAATACCTCCAATAGCTCCCAAGACTGGTCAACAATGACATAGCCTGTGCATGGTACCGTTTACAGTGCTTATTTGGTTTTGAGTGTTGCACTTACAATCACATCAGCACCGCCTTGATTGGACACGTACCCAAGTAAAATGTCAAGGAAGAAGGTCATTCATTCAAGTTCGTTCAAATCATTTTTATGAGTTCTTTACAGCATGATAGATGTAAAGTGATGTACCATGTAAAGATGTAAAGATGTAAAGATACACAAAGGGATGAACAATGCAAAAGATAAAGATCTCCACTCACACTGTCCCTCTGGCTGTCGTCCCCGGACCGGTCATTCTTTTGCATGGTGTGTGCTACCTCTGAAAACGGGCAGTTCCTCAGTCACACAGTTACTCAGACACGGGGCTGGCGAGAAAAACAAGTAAAAAATATATTTAATAATAATATATTTAGCCCAACTCACGCTCCCAGTTTGTCTAATCCTGCAAAAGCAAATTTTGAAAAGCAAATAAAAAGTTTTGCTTTCTGTAAGGTTATTGACTGCATGGACTCAAGCAGCTTACATGTAAAGGTGGCACAAATCTGGCAATAATCATTCATATCTTGTATTGCACATTTTTCTCAAGCAATGTAACATTATCGCATCAAGTTGAGATAAGTTCATGCCACTTCCCAGGGGTGTTTTGGTTTATGAGGATGTGAGAGCTTTGATGTCCCTGACAACCAGGTGTGTGTGTGTGTTTGTGTGTGTGTGTGTGTGTGTAGCTGAGAGTTGCCATGCTGTACTCCCCTGGCCTATTAGAATGCATTAGAGTGCAGGAGGTAAAGGTCAGTGAATTATCAGCTGGAGTTATACAACCCTGTTCTGTTTATCTGGCCTAATAACCCCTAGCATACACCTGCCACACACACACACATACGCACACTCACACACACACAAACATAAATTGTACTGAGCTGGACACATTCAAGATTGTTTACAGAGTTTATAAAACCCATGAAGACACACAGGGGAAAAGCTGTAGAAGTTGAAAGATGTATATAATCAAATTCTGATGTGTTTGGTTGGACTATATATAGAGCGTCTATCAGGGCCGCTATGTTTTGGCATTCCTGTCACATCAGAGTGTCTTTTGTCCCTGTTGTTAGCAACCTGGGAGGAGTGTCATGAAAGTAAGCAGATGGTTCAGTAATCCTCTCTTTTTTCCTCTAAGTCTTCTCTGCATTTTACTATCAAGCTCTGTGTGGAGAATATTTTTTCTTCTCCCAACGAGGACAGCACACATCCAGCACACATTAGTGGCACCCAGGCTGACCGTGAATTTATATAAGCCCACAGAATGCAATGCGAAGCATATACCTGCATGTTACTTGCCATCCACTACATAATCCTGCCTTCCCACGGTCCACTGCATTAGAAACGACACCAATCTCTCTCTGTCTACCAAGACTCATCAGCAGCACTGGATGTACTTTAAATGAGAGATCAGCCAAACGAGTCACACATTATCGTCCACTCTGGTCATTTCACTCATGGCCATCTCCACTAACTAGATGTGGAGTGACAGGATGGTCAGGTAATTACCACAGACAGAGCCTGGACAGTCTCCATGGATGGGGCTCTGAGGAGAGGAGAGGAGAGGAGAGGAGAGGAGAGGAGAGGAGAGGAGAGAGGAGAGGAGAGGAGAGGAGAGAGGAGAGAGGAGGAGAGAGGAGAGGAGAGTGTGTGACTGGCCATGGCATTAGTGCATTGGCCCCAGAGGACATCACTGGGATAGATAAACAACCCTTTGTCACGAACAGAATTCAACACAAAAGCAGATACTGTGTATAACACAAACAGAGGAAGGCACATACACACACACACACACACACACACAAGCATGCACATGCACACATGCATAATTAACTTTTTTGAGGGTATGTTCACACCAAGCATGTTTGGAGCAGTTTATTCCAACTCTGGAGCGTTTACTTCTTCAGTTCAGTTGGTTTGGACAGGTGAGAACAATGACATTCGAACTCGGGGTGGCATCCGAGTGAGAACGTAATTGTACCAACTACAGGAAACAACCCCAAAATACAAGGTTTTATGGGCATAAGGAGACAGATGTTGACTTCTGATAGCCAGTAGTTACTCATGCTTGGAAAGCAGAGCATAACAAAATGGTCTGAGGTCAAACCGCAGTCTGAACTGATGCTCATAATCAGCTATTTCTTTATGTGTTAACTGGTCTGAACACCACAGATGGTAAATTAAGGCAAAGAGCACAGATAAGTCCATCATGCTTAGATAAGTTACAGGGACTGGGATTCGATTTGTCTTGACTTCCTGCTGCCAAACCTCTAACCTCATATGATGACAAAACTTAGCAGAACTCCGTCCAATAAACAAGCTACTGGTGACTCCATGTTACTTTTGTTTACAAGCCCTGGTTTCTTGTAATTGGACTGTGTGTGATCGCACCCTAAAAGTCCACAGTTCCAACAGGAGGAGATATGGAAAATTGCTGGCAAAAATGATGGCGAAATTATGGAAATTATGAAAGAATGGTGCAAATCAATGCAGTCTGCATGAGTATGTTGTGCTTACTACATCCCACACAATAGCACTCCTACTGTACCGGTGCCTGGCTGGAGCACCCAGTGAAATATTTTTACAACACTTTGAATGTGTCAGTCTAGGCTGCAGTTTCAAAAGAATAAACAGCTACTTATCAGTCTGAGCTGCACTTCTCTGGCGTTATGGAGGAATTGGCACAGATCGACAACATTGATAATGAGCTGAGTAAAACGTACAATCACAGAAACCTCCCTAGACAAAGTAGTCGGTAACCTTTTCACTCCCGATGCATCCATCAAGAAATACAGTTCTTAATGTGCACCATGTTGCCCTTATTGTTGGGATCAGGCTGTACTGTGATGATCAACTTTGGAAAATTTCATTCATCCAAAGGTCTATAACGGCATGAATGAAACGGGGGGTTGTGAAAGTGAAACAAAATCCCTCCCTCTCTATTACTCTCTCTCTATTTTTATCTGTCTCACTGCTGATTTTCTGAAATCATTTTGGAGGACAAGCACAAGGATAATTTGGAAAAAGATGAATCAGCAGGAGAGACAGCCGGACAGCTCAGTCCACAGAGCATGAGACCCTCAGTCTCAGGGTTGTGAGTTCGATCCCCACATAGTGTCAACCATAGTGTATCACCTTTGTAAGTCGCTTTGGATAAAAGGGTCTGCTAAGTGACTGTATAGACTGTAACAGTGAGAGAAATAGATGAACAAACAACATCTCAGCCAGACATTAGTATTCACCTTGTATTCCATGTTCTTAAAACACTAAGAGGATACAAATATGTTGACAAGCAAATACTTAAAACTGCAGCCAGCGACTGATTAGGCTTCCTAAAGAAGATTTAGATCCACGCCATCACAGTGATCTCAACTGAGTCATGGAGGATTGGCCACAACTTGCATGCACACACACACGTATAACACTCGATCGTGCACACAATATCTGTTACACATATATATTTTAAGACTGAATAACCGATCCTGTGACACACTACCATTTCAGACACAACAGCACTCCTGTTGTCTTCGGGTCAAAATGACCCGAAAATGAGTTTAAAAGCAGAGAAAAATCCCCTAAAATAAACTTTTTCAACTTGAAATTTGATGACTTTTCCTAGATTGACCCCAACATTAGAAAAAGTGAAATGTTGCCTTTATTCATATTTCCATGTAAGCTGTACAAAAAAATGTACTAACATTGTCTTCGGGTCAAAATGACCCAACAGTCAAAATGAAACGTCTCCTGAATAAATGCAGTCTTTCTGCCATGTGAAGAGGTTAAACTCAGGTATTCGCACAATTTGTGGTGAATGACAAATTGTTTCTTCAGGCAAAATAGATTTGGTGTTTAAAATTCAATTAAGCTGCTTTATTTTGGGGGTTTAGTGAAGGCGGGTCATTTTGACCCGGAGGACAAGAGGTGTATACAGAATGTGAAGACAACAGGAGGGTTAACTGTCTACTTGAATGGTGTAGTGAGCCTTGCAAGACCTGGCAGTCAGTAAATGTGACCTGATGAACACCGAAAAAGGGTGCCCTGATAGTGTGTGTGTGTGTGTGTGTGTGTGTGTGTGTGTGTGTGTGTGTGTGTGTGTGTGTGTGTGTGTGTGTGTGTGTGTGTGTGTGTGTGTGTGTGTGTCTCCTACTGTCTGTGAATATGGGTGTCTCAGTCAGGCAGGGAGTGTGCCTCCAGTGCTGCAGCGGGGGGTTGATTTGGTAGGTCTGGGCTCTAGCATTAATTGTTTGAGGAGTGATTAGAACCGCAGAGCCCCACAAGAGATGCAATCGCTATTTCTTTGGCTGTCTCTTTGATACATCCTCGGTTGGCTTTTTCAATTAACTTCCTGCCATCTTTAGGAGAGCGATGAGAGTTTATCCCGTGTGATCATATTAAGCGAGTGGGCAAAAACGAGCTGATCTACGGCTCCTCCTCAGCCGGCAGTAGAAGGTCATGTGTAATATGCTCCCAATTTCAGTTGCTCCGTGAAACGACTCTTTTCTCTTGTTGAGCTCCCACTGTTGCTTTATTGAATAATCGCTCAAATGTATCTCAACCTTTTGTTGTAGCCATTTAATCAGCTGAGACGAGCAGGCTCCATAGCTCTGTTGAATCAGCCAGTTACTTCAGCTTTTTGTTAGAATAGTCAAGGTAATATTTTGGAAAAGCATCTGACTGAATTGTAATCACTAGTCTAGCTTAGATGATGAATAGCAAAATGATGCAATCAGCAAACAAATAAGTCTGAGCTCAACTATGTCCATGCCAGATTCTCAGTATCATAATCAACCATCTATATTCTAGATCACAGTGTTTACATAGTAAATAAGCAGCGACACTTGTGTGACAGACTCTGAAAGCTCCCCATGTCCTCTCCAATCAGTCTCATTTCTCTGCTCTTGACTGAAGTGTTTTTTTCCCACCTCATGGAGTTGTTTTACTTATCTAAAAACAACAGAGCAAATCATTATCCTATTGATTCAGTAATTGTCTTTTGACCGCCCATTGCAGCTTTGCGATAACTGGTGAACCATTTTTTGAAGTTAGATAGCCTCTTGTAGGGCGGAATAGATGAACAGAGAAAAAAAACAATTGGCTGCTTAGATTTTCAATGTCCAGCCACAGCAGGAGCAGCAGCAGCAGGCTGCCCACCCACTGACTGCAACCATTGCGACTGAAACATAGCAGTGGCTCCTCCAAGTGGTGCTGCATTACCAAACAAATACGACCAGAAATGATGAGAAAATAAGAAAGACGTGACTTGATTCCAGTAGATATCATCTAATATGGAGAAGGCCATGCATGTGAACAGTAGATCTACAGTAGTTTGGTGTGTGCCTTTATTTGACCGACCATGTCCTGTCCTTCACACTAAGGACAACCGTTAACTGACCCAACAATCCCTCCATCCATACATCACATAAATCAGCTGAGATCAAACCAGTGGAGAGGTGTTACCCAGTGTAATGGAATCACACACACTCATGCACTAATGCTCACATGCACTAGAACATGCATACACACACACACACACACACTCACACACTCACACATGCCCTTTTTAGACGGACTCTGCAAATGATTGATGTGGGCTGTGTGTTATGGTCTATTATTACTATTTCAGGAAGTATTATGACGGTCAGGTCTTATTCTTTGCGCACAACCAAACACTTTATCATTTACAGTGCCTGTAGATAAAAGCACAAATTCGATCTCAAGTGTGAACAACTTGGAAATGGCTATTATAAAGCCATAGGTAGCAAAACAGCTCAATTTCCTTTCTATTTATTCTCTTAGCACTTTGTTGACAGTGATGGGTCCTTTGTAGTGGCTCGAAACAATTTCACAGCCAGTGGACTGCAGGCTGAAAATACAATAACATTTACCTGAAATGAAAATTAGCTCACTCAAACCCCTTGAAAATAATTGTCATATATTCCACCTATTGTGTGGCAGACCTAAGTATGAGTCACGCATTTTATTATTGGGTTTTTGTGCTGTGAAATTGGGATCATCAGAGGTGGGTGTATTGGGTGATATTGTCATTGATATTGAACTGTGCATTCAAACTCAATCTGATTGAAAATAATTCAATCTCAGGCGTTTCAGCCCATTTATTTAATCAGTCTCCCTGTGAAGATGGCATGGATAACATTTCTATAATTTTCACTGCTAGCTGAAACTCATTAGTGTAGCTTATACACATTTTGCTGAAGACCCCCTGGAGCCCTCTTTAGCAATGTCCCTGGACCCCAGTTTGGGAATCACTGGGTAAACCAGAATCTTATGATGTAGGGGACTTGTTTTAAAATTAAAAAAAGAAATCAACCAGTAGGCCTTCGGGATAAAACCCGAGAATGATTCATTATATACCTGGCCTAGGGCCTTATAAAGCATGATTGAAACATAAGTTAGGCTACATGTAGGCCTATTTCAGAAGATATTTATATATATTGTGCATGCAGTAGACATCCAATAGCCTAACTCAAACCCTCTGCCGAGAACTGTAGAAAATGTAATAAAAAAAGCTGCACTCAGCAAGATTTTTATGTAGAAAATGCACTGATATCATCAGCCTAAATTACAAGTTGGGGCTGCATCAGAGAAAAGCATTCCCTCCCTTCTGTTGTTGGGTATGGTCACTGGGGGGAATCTTCTTGACGTATAGGAAGTGACAAACTGAGATTCAAGAGCAAAATACTAAACATTTCCCTCTGTCTGGCTCAGAGCTTAGCTTGATACCACAGCCATGACTTCTTACCACTGACAAACCTGGACTTATTTTTAATGCCACTAAATGCTGCCAAATTGTTTGGTTAATTTCAAGTGTACAATTTAACAAACAAGATGTGCAGGCCTACATGTGTACTATTGGTGTACACAGCATGTTATAGAATGTGAAAAGGTGTGTAAATAGGTATATTTCTGCTTTTTACAGGTTTTTATTGGTGACTCTATGTTAAGTTTTATGCTGCCTTCAAATGCTTGTGCTGCCTATAAGCAGCAGGTAAAGATAATGAATGAATGAATGAATGAATGAATAAATGAATGAATGAATACTACTCACTACATACCAAGTCAGTATGTAGTGCATACTGTATACTGTTACTAGTGGACATTTCAGATTGAAGTAGCTATATTCAGACAGCACATCCCATGACTGGGCCAACCCACACTCAATATACATTTCACTTGTACTGTAGTAAAACAGTTATGTGTTTCTGTGTGGGAATGAAAACACAGATGTAAATCTACACCTTTTTTTAGTAATATAAAAGGACTATTATTAGATAAAATATTTGTTACATTTTATGAGCTTGCATTGTATTTATCAGAACTTTACATTTATTATTTATTATTTACACTTTATATTTGGCATTTCTCATATCTACCATACATACTGATTCATATTGCATAAATCATATCTGAAACTAGGGTTCGACCAAAATGGGTTTTTGAATACTGATACCAATATTTTTGCGGCATGGACTCAACAAGGTGACCTTCTGTACACCACTGTTGTAAAGAGCTTTTATTTGAGCATTTGTAGCCTTTCTGTTAGCTTGAACAAGTCTGCCCATTCTCCTCTGACCTCTCTCATTAACAAGCTGTTTTCAGGCTCACTGGATGTTTTTTTTTTCTCTACCATTCTCTGTCAACTCTGGAGAGACTGTAGTGGTGAAAATGCCAGGGGGGCAACTGTTTCTGAGATGCTGGAATCACCATGTATGTATGCATACACACATGCATGCAAACATACATACTGTACATATCTGTACAAAGATAGATTGACATACAGATAGATCACTTGGTCAATCATAGATCTGTATTGTTTTCTGCTTCTACTTTCCATAATGATAGTCAGATACATGACTCCCTAGATACAGGACACAGACGCATGTAGGATTCGTACCGTCCATTTCTAAAACAATAGGCTGCATTACCGTGGACTGACAGCAGATGGCGCCATAGAGTGCAGATGGCGCCTACAGTTGTGTCAGCGAGTCTGGTTCTTTACCTTTGTTGTCCTCCACCGTGACACTCACATGCTGCATGAAAGATGTTTTTGAAATGCACAGCAACTATCTGAAATCATGTTATTAATGGTACTTTCCAAACTGACAGACAATTCGTCATATTTTTAACAGTAAAATCTCTGCTGATATTAAATCACACTGTATTAGCATTTCTAATGTGGCTGTAACCTCTGTGCTTCTTTCCACCATCTATCTTTGTCTCTTTCTCTGTCTCTGTCTCTCTCTCACACACACACACACACACACACACACACACACACACACACAATGCATTGTCTCCTCTCCCATCGTCCTCATATACACATGGCCCACTGGAGCTTAATGACATCTCTGACCCAAGGCAGTAGTAAGCAGAGCTGGGATGAGTCACTCCTATCTGAACAACCCAATAGGAAACAGCAAGCATGCAGTGATGAGCTGCATCTCAGCCCGCATCGCTCCCATCAAACATGATTCAATAGGGACTCTAATGACTGACTGAACACACCATTGCTGCTTAACGTCAAGGTCATGAACCCAGTCCTAGTGGTTTCTTCCCCTCCAACAACCCAGCTAGTTAGAGCATGACTGGCAGCTTAATTAATGCTGAATGTTTTGCCAATCCTTTTCCGTTGGTTAACATGGCTTGGGGAAAACCCAATAAACAATCCCCTGATCATAGAGATACATTTTTAATTGATTGTCAGCGCAATACAGTGTCTCATACACTATACAAATAATTACCCAGATTATTTAATTTCCAAATGTTAGCAATCCTACACTCCTGACACTAAGTCTAAGCACATTAGAACATTTTCACACCAGCGCTGACATGATTTTTTCCGACGGCTAAAACAGCTTCAGCTCCTCTGAGTGTCTCTGCCCTGTCACTTCTGCCTCTTCTAATACATTACAGATTACTTGACATAAGGAAACTACTAACCGTATGGCTGCCATTATAAAATATGTCATGGAATGAGGTCACATTTATTCATTGACCATCTTATACTCTTATCTGACTATCTTATCTAAGTACACAATTTTGCACAGACATTTTTCAGTTATCTATCTATCTAGATCGAGAATGCAGAATTTTTCAAAAAGCAATTTTTAACCAATTACTATGCTGGTCCATCCTGTCCATCATGGAGCAGCATATGTTTTTGTTCTTGGAAACTACCACATAATGATGCTTCTATATCCACTACAGTAAAACTACCACGAGTAAATAGTCATCTATGTTGGCAAACCATCCAAGACGGCCGCTTGGAAATATCTCGGGACAGAGCCTGGGTCTGAGAAACACTGTCCTATTTGGAAAATAAACTGACAGCTATAGCCTTGTGCATTACTGCAGCCAAGAGACCATCTGAAATCCTCCTGCCAGGCTGGTTTACAACATCACTGTATAGACCTCTAATGCAGCATGACTGTATAGACAGGCGGTTAAAATCCATTGAGATGTCCTGAAACACATGGATCATAGAAACGACAGCACATGTGGTAGAGCCCCTCCACTGGGAAAAGTGAGAGTTAAGTAAGGACTGCCAAAACGCTGCTGCTCCGAGGTGATGTGTCGTTTCTGATGTGTTGTCATGTTGTGTAATGAAGAAACCACCCTCTGAGGCTCAGATTGGCCTCAGATCGTCTGAAGACAGCCAGAGGCAGATCATATATATATATATATATATATATCATCATTATGTCCAATGGTAGAAAATCAAGCAGTGAAGGACTGATTTCTCCAGTGACGACCAGATATGACAGCTTGAGGCATCGCCACACCATGAAGAAATGTTGGCATATTGTCCAGCAGAGAATGAAACAACTCTGGGCAAGGAATCAGTACAATTAAAACTTCAACCTCAACACTCTGGCCAGCAGATGTGCTTACCTCACTAAAGCAGAGTTTAGTTTAGTTAGTGTGCGTAACAATGTTTTTTCTAAATGAAGACTGAGCACAGTATCCACTGTCTTTCAAAGTTACACAAAGACATCAGAACAGATTGACTATGAACTCTGGATTTGCCGTTGTTACTTAAGTTATGTAATGAGTTGTACATAACATGTGTTTTAATCTATGGTGTGTTTTGTAAGGACAACCACAATTTCCACTGTGGAGTTTTGTATTGTTGATGTTTTGTGAGGTCAACAGTAATTGGTGGCAGTGCAGTGGACTTCACAGTGTACTTTGCTGTATACTGAGGTTGTACTCAGGTCTTCTATGTTGGATGACCTCAGTAAACATGGTACACTGTGTACACAGCATACACATGCACATTATTGCCCTGCGGTGCATGTGCATCTATTAAAATTATCTTCAGTCAAACCAAGAGCTCGTTCTTCAAAGCCTTGCGTCTGTATATCGCCAACATCTGTATGACTAAATTATAAGTTGCACCCAAGTGCAAACTCTATGTTACACATCAAAATGTTATGAGATATGAAATTAATTTCGGTCTGCCCGAGGCTTCTCAGCTAACTTCCCTAGATGGTCATATGGAAATAGACTGAGACCTCATTGCCTAGTCTGGTTCTGCCACCCACTGACTTATAGTACGCTGTGAGAGAGAAAGAGCTTTACCATTCCCTTAGTTTCAGGAGCAAAAAGTTGAAACGGCACATACCCTTTTGGCTTACACAGGCGTCTTATGGCAGGCATATTTGGGTTACAAAGGTACATCGAGCATCCCTGTGTTCAGTCCCGCCTCATATCCATTCTGTATAAATATATAGCAGCAGCTGTGTAAGACTATGAGGAGGATAAGGCCATGATGAGACATGCAGGCACTGTAATGACAAGGCTACGGTGTGGCTCTCAGTGTAGATCACATCTCATCTTCAGGAAGGACCGAGTGAAACACATCTTGATGGAAATTAAAATGTGCCTAAAATACGCTGTACTATTAATAAAGTCTGTCCAAGTGGGGCTTGTCGGGGCCACGGCCTGGTAGAAATGTTCAGGACACCTGATCAAAACCTGACACCTGGTCTATTTGTTTAGCTGGCAAGCCGTCTCTGTTGGCAATAAAGCAGAGATATCACTCAGCGGGGACTGGAGGGTCAGTGCAAACATCAAGAGCAAACCCTGGCAAGCCCTGTTTGGCCCTGTGGCAGAAAAAAACACTAGCTGTCAGAGTTACTTGCTACGATCCCTCTTAGGTATGTGCTCAACCCATGAGATGTAATCAGTTGTTCACTCAGAGCCAGCCATGTCGATGTGTTACACTGAGGAGGATACAGCAGAAGACGTCGTGACAGAATGGAGGATTGGATCAGCTGTTATCTGAAGACTGCATATGTGAATGTTGACTGTTGAATGTTGAACGCACTTATTGTGAGTCGCTTTGGATAAAAGCGTCGGCTAAATGACTGTAATGTAACGTAATGGATTTCACTTGTAATTGTCAAACAGTTTAAACTGGTGTTGTTTTTTACAATTATATGTTATACAGTTCAGTCTTGATGGTCACAGGGGTCATACTGGAATTGACGCAGTGTGTTTTTGTGTTGTGTGTGTGTGTGTGTGAGTGAGAGTGGGTGAGTGAGAGTGGGTGTATGTTACGAGAGGGGATACGATAGGAAAGGAGCGTTGGGGTTCTCGGAAAATATTGTCCCAGTTTGCATGAGCAAATCATTTTTATAGTCTTTTGTCGACGTCTTATCTTTTTAAGAGCCACACGCTATGACCCGGGCTAAACATAGAAAATGTCAACAATTGTTTACGGAAAGTTTTCTACAGTAAAAGAAAGCAAAGCAATTTGTGTTTGTTAAACAAAGCGCCGGGATGTCCAAGGCAGAGATGACCAAGATATGACCAGCGCATACCATCACTCTCACGAGACTTCAACCCCCCCCCCCCCACCACCACCATCCGCCCATCCCCTCCACGATCCAGTCCAAGGCAGTTCCCAATTCCCTAGCTGTGCATCTGTGATACTGTAAGCTGTTGGACTGATGCTAGTGAAGACAATGACAGGACTTCCAGTGTGTCAAGGGGAAAGGGAAGTACAAGCCAACTCTTGTCTGCTTCTCCTCTCTCGTGTCCCTTGGAAGTGATTCCTGTTCTAACATCACAAGTCATCGCACACAGATGCTGGAGAGGCAGAGAACAGAGATCATCAGAGTGTCATCATCAGCTTCATCAACCCCTGTTTATAGACGTGCACATGTCATCAATTAAAGGCCAATTCTACTGCATTGCCGACCGGTATAGTGTGGTTTGATAGTAACCAGTTGTTGTTTCCCTGGTACCGTGCAGATGTGCTGAAGGTCATCGCTAACTATGCTTCTCTACTGCAGAATGGAGGGAGACAAGAGAGAGAGAGAGAGAGAGATTCATTTTCCTTGTATCTCTTCCTCTCTTCACATGTCTGTGTAACTCATTATGTGTCATGGGATGGTCTCAAGGCAAGGACATGGTACAGCCTTTTAAGGACGTGCAAAGGAAAGAGACTCCATTATAGGTTCAAAAGTCACATTTGTCCATGGATGTAATATCAAACAGCACATTCCTCTCTGGATTCACGACAATATTGCCAAACATCTGGAGAAAGGGAACATCTTCTACCTAGGCAACAAACTGTTCCTGATGCCAAAGACAGTTTCCTGTCACTGTTGTGGAAGCCCAACTTGGAAAAGTAACATCGAGTAAAAAAAACGGATAAAACCAGAGAGTGATTTGTCAAAATCATTTTTAAGGCACCCCTCTTGAAGGCAAAGTGGAAGCAGCAGGGTTAGCTTTCTCATATAATCAACCAACTCAGTAAATGTTACTGAAGCTTGACAGACCAGAAAAATCATAGACTGACCTCCAAGCGCCCTGAGTACATAGAGGCTGTCTTCCTGGTTTTATGGGAAAGGGAATTGCAATAAAAAAAGGCCTTTGGCAAAAGCTTGTGTGTGTGTGTGTGTGTGTGTGTGTGTGTGTGTGTGTGTGTGTGTGTGTGTGTGTGTGTGTGTGTGTGTGTGTGTGTGTGTGTGTGTGTGTGTGTATGAATGCATATCACAGTGCTTGTGCAGGAGAGGCCTAGAGGACTTTTGTCTCCCTTGCCAGGAAAACAGAAGAAAACAAACACTCCCTTTATTACAGTAATGAATATGCTTGAGAAGCAAATTATATGATTTTCCATTAACTTGCTTTGATGAGATGCCAAGAATGAATCAGGGAAACCTGTGACATTAGACTTTTTTGGCACCAACACATAGTGTGGTCTACCACTGATTCCCAAGCCCCTGATCCTTCCCCTCTGGAACCCCACAAGACTTTATCACTCACAGTCACTGTAAGAACACCATCTAAATACAATCCCACTTGAGTGAACATTGTCACTTTCAGTTTAAGTCTTACAGATTATTGTCAAAGAGGTCAATACATGCAATACATTTCGTCGCTGCAAAATACACACAGTCGCTCCAAGAGTATACAGAGCCAAACGCATTACTCTATGCTCCCATTCACTCACGCCGGCAAGCAACAGCACTCATTCAGAAAAGAATCCCGGGGCAACGCGAGGATACAATGTGAGTTTTGTAAGCATCAAAATTTCATAGCTGCTCCAGAATTATTTCCTCTGATTGCCAAACTGTGTTTTTTTGAAGCAGACATGTGTTGCAGACAACACAGCTATCCATTATTTAGCCATATCTGACTTGCTCTGGTGTAACGATGTTATGTTCCACCATGCATAACAGATGGTTGCATCACAGAACGTGGTGTAAAAAAGCTCAGAGGAGTGGAGAGATGACACCTCTGTCGTAGATCAGTCAGGGCTATGGCCTGTTTCTCAGTATTCAGATAATGTTCAGGTGAGACAATGGGCTAGTGTGCTGCTCTCATCTCCCTCATTCATCTGCATGGGGAGTGGAGCACAGTGCTGGCTGGCTGCCTAACAGTAGACATTTGCATGGTAGAGGTCAGGTACACAACACAAGGCTCCTAGTGTTCTACACTTTAGTAATGGAGCTCTGACAGACAGGTATATACTAAAAACTGCAGGTTATGTCCGCTGCTCTGAGGCAATCTGCACTGAAGGACATGCTGTAGGATCATAAAGAAACTTTTTTACCTTTTTAGTAGATTATGCAACTTTTTTAAATGGCTTCAGAGTGGTGTAAATGTGAATTGAAGGGCTGTTAAAACATGCTGCTCTTTTTGGAATATACCTCATAGCAATGCCATTTGAGTCATGCTCTACTCCCATAAGAGGGGTTGGGATATAAGACTGCTAAGTTGGTCCATATGTTGGTCAGCTGGCTCAAAACTCAAATGCCATGTGTTTAATTTGTGCCTAACGATATGATGTAACTGAGCTGATGTAACTGAGCCCTTTTCTGTTCCTTGTATGGAATACAACGTCCGCTGTGTCTCGTGTTATTGCACACTGCTTTGACTTGTAACTCGATAAGACTGCCTATGGAAATCCAGGGAATGATTCTTTAACTGAGCAGCGGTGATGATAACTCCCATAAAGGGAGCAGGGGAGAGTTGCTCTGCCACATGTGGCTTAGTTTAACAAGGGGAAACTTTGACACATGCACACACTCGCACACGCCCTCACGTACACACGTGCTCACACTTTCTGTTTCGCTGTCTATCATTCTTTCGGTCTATCTATGTCGCTGTTTGTCTCTCTGTCTGTCTGTCTGTCCCCTGCCCTCCCTATAGCTCATCTTGTTAGGTCTGTGACTCTGTGATAATATTGAAATAAAGCAAGACTAGGGTAGTGGGACATTCCCTTTTTTACCTGCGATTACACTGTAATCAAAGGACTGTTAGCTAAAAAGAAATGCGAAAAGTTTTTGCATTGGACTCCGATACAAACAATAGCTGTGTCATTTCTTGTTCCCTCTGACTATATGTGTGACTGCAGCACAATTGGGAGCAGGCCTATTTATAGCGAGCTGCCACCACTACCACCACCACCACCCTGCAGCCTGAAAGTCACACCAGGGGATTTTAGGAGGGGAGTCCTTGAGCTCCTCTGTCAATGCGAAGCATTGCAGTGACAAGTTTGCTGATGAGGTTGGTCACTGTGAAGTCGCACTGCACCGCTCCTCCCCTACAGCACAAGGGTGCTGCTCCTTCAAAGACACACACATGCCCAGAGTAATGTACAAATGCATATGTGCATGCGCAGTGTACAGCACGTGCACCCCTCACATATAAACACACACAAATACACACACTAAATATTTCAGTGCATCTACTTAAGTAGGTACACGCATGCACCTGCGCACACACATACACACAAACATATGCACATTTGCACACACCACTTCTGAACTATTCTGAACATAAACTGTGGAGTGTTGGTGCTTGTGAAAAAAGTACCCACATGTCAACATGGTGCACAGATGTCACATTACAATCACTGTGTCACTTTTGATAGTAAGCCCAAAGCAAGAACAGCTGTTGTACTACTGTGCAGATCTTATCAATGAAGAGGAGGAAGAGGGAGGAAAATAGGCAAATCAGAAACTTACTTATGTCCTTTGGAGGAAGACCCAGGCAGAGTGTCTCTGCCACCGGCTACTGCACTGTGTCTCCTGTCTTCACTCTTAGAACCCCAACCAGGAAAAGAAAAAAAACAAACTAAAGAATTTGGTGTGCGTCTCTACCAGAACCCAAAGTCCCACTCTGCTGCTCACTGATGCTCTCTGGAACAAGGAGGTAAGTCTGCTCATAGCTCCCAGCCTCCCAGCCAATCATGTGGGAGAGGTTCCTGTCTCTTGGCCAATCACACGCCTCTCACACTCCAGCCTCCACCGCCTCCTCCTGCTGAAAGTTCCCATGGTTGTGGCCAGAGCCTGAGGAGAGGAGAGGAGAGGAGAGGAGAGGAGAGGAGAGGAGGAGAGGAGAGGAGAAGGAGAGGAGAGGAGAGAAGAGGAGAGGAGAGGAAAATTTGTGTTTTAAGTAGGGAGCAGAAGTGAAGAGGAGACATGACAGAGTGGTATTTACAATATGGAAGAGCAAGAATAGAACAGTTGTGGAAATATTTCCACTAGAAAAGAGTAATGTACAGGAGGAGAGGGGGAGAGAAGGATACCCTGGAACTAGTCTGTTATGTAATCTGCTCATGGGTGCCAAACATCCATTAGCCTGGTTTATGGGGCTCAATAGGGCTTACTCATTAGTCATTGCATACAATTTCCCCTCCAGACAACATTTGTGTGTCATGTTGATAATGAAGATGATTTAGCAGCTTTACTTTCAAATACTAAAATAAAGCTCTTGATCCTTATGTTGAGTTGGCAGTCAGGTTGATAAGCCCCAGTTGGCCCTGCTGTAGAGAAGTAGCTGCTCACTACTGCCTGTATCAGTGAGATTGATATCAGATCACAGTACATGGGGGGATAATAGGGGATTCCTGTTGGCAACATTGAAAAACCTGGGATGAATGTCAGTTCAAAGGAGTCATTGAACCATTTTTGGCTATTAAGAATGAACTCTTGTAGTAAAATGTTTTAGAATGAGGAAAATGTAATCATTTTCTGGGATTGTATTTCATTATACAACCTTTAGGGGCTTATCACTGTTGTCACGTGAAAACCTCATAACTTCAACTTTGGTGATTTTCATGTTTTTACTTCAAATCAAGGATCATACAAAATTCTACAACCTCTTGGGCTTATGAAATCCTTTTATCAAACCCTATTAGATAAACTCAAGTGTGATCAAGCTAAAAACAGGGCTGTTTTTCTTTTGTTTCTTTTGTGACAAATATTTTATTTTGCATCCCAATTAAATAATCGACACACTTACTATGTAGACAGGAAGGCACTGTGACATTAAGTGAAGAAGAAATCACTTCTGACACACTCTTTTACTTTAGTGGCCATGGGGAATACAAAGTGGTAGTAGTAAGAGAGATATTAATTACAAACCATGGAGGTTCTTTGTACATGTAACCGAACAATGAAAGGATATGGTTTGTGCTGCAGAGCCACTGAGACAGCTGAACATGTGCTCCATTTGTATAAAGCTAAAGCAGGCTCTGTCATATTTATTTATGCTCCAAGGCTGCCAGTGACACACACACACACACACACACACACACACACACACACACACACACACACTGGCCCACACACACACGCTGGCCTGCACACATACACACACCTTCCTTTTTGCCCTGGAGCATTGGTGTTCTGTCAGGAGAGAGCCTGACCTCAGACAAGAGGAGAATTTAGTCAGAAGCTGTTGCCTGGCTATCTTGACAATTTGGATAAGGGAACTGAGTGTGTGTGTGTGTGTGTGTGTGTGTGTGTGTGTGTGTGTGTGCGTGCGTGCGTGCGTGCGTGCGTGCGTGCGTGCGTGCGTGCCGGCGTGCCGGCGTGCGCGTGCGCGTGCGCGTGCGTGTGTGTGTTTTATTTTGACAATAATGATGATGCCAGTTCTACAAAACAAGCAACATTATGTGAAATTGTCATACACCTTCATACACCATTACTCTAATACTGTACAGTTGGATGCACTAGAATAAGGGCATTGTGACATCACAAATCATTTCATACAACATACAACATGATGGAGTCACAGGCGTGGATTACACTTCTTGTTCACATTTGCCACAATAGGAACTATGGATACCTATGAGGGTAACCATATAAGCCCTACAGTGCAAAACAGTACCTAGCAGTGGCCAAAATTGTGCATGGCAAATGTCAGCAGTAAAATCAAATCAAAGAGTGCACCTCAAGAGAGGCCCCACTGGACAGCGTCTGCCAATTCAGTCATTTTGCCTGACATCCTTCTTGCATGTCTGGAGCCTGGTCAGCTAAGGGCTCCCATCCAGACAAATAACTGAAAAACAATATTACGGATATACTTGTATTACTGAGTCCTATTGCTGTACCCTCTCCAATACTGATGTCATCTCTCTGTGTTCAGACTGAGGCCAGCAAACTATAAAGACTTTGCAAATACATTGTAATAACAAGGATGTTCAAAACTTAAAATGTCCACGACTCACAAACAACACAAACGCTTAGAAAGATGAGATGGTAAGCTAAATGACATCCAGAAATATAAGAAGACATGTTTTGAGATAATGTTGCCATTCCTCTCAGAGTGAAAAGACCCTCTCAAATAAATACATAAAAGCACACCGCAGATAATAGTGATAATATTTGAATTGGATTGCCCTGTCAGCCTGTAATATACATCAGAGCTTGGGTACCAGACTTTTAAAAAATCATTTCTGAGTCACATGTCAATTCATCATTTTAAGCAACCTGCTAATGAAACGTAACACAGACATAGTTGGGTCAACGGGCAAGGGCAAGTGGTAGATTCAGTTTTAAGACTAAGACAAAGTGGAGCAAACACGCAGGCAGGGTCACAGGCAGCTAAGCAGGCAGGCCCTCAGGGGTAAAGCCAGGCAAATCAGCATGCAGACAGAGATGCAGCAAGGAAAGCAAGCAGAGTGCTACTGTACTGTGGCTGTCTTGCCCCAAGGCCTGTCAAACTCACAGGGAGTGGAAGGGTTATGTTAATACCATGCAAAGGGTGTATGCAGCCACTCTCATACTATTACATCACAATATGGGACATGGGGTAAGGAACAATCATCAGATATTGGAATAGAAGTCTATATCTGTAATTTGTCAGAAGTATGGAACTAGTTTGACCTTTAATCGTTAAGACTTAAAGAATGTATGGTTGAAAATGACAATTCCCTTGAATAGATGGAAAATCTGAAGCGGGTTATATAAATAGCCTTTCTTTGCTGCCTGTCCTTAAGCAGATGTGACAGCTTAGAGCCACAGAGTCCACAGCTGACACACTGCAGGCCAAACCCGCTCTGCTCAAGCCTCATTGGTAGACGAGACAGTGATCGATAAGTCAGCTTTGGGACAGATGATGTTCTGCCTCGGGGTAGATAAATATCTGGAAATATCCCTCAATCCACAAACATTGTATTAGTTCCATTGCTGTGCACCCTGAGTTATTGCAAAAGCTAGTTACAACCAACAGGGAGAGACAGATAGAGAGAGAGATTTGTTTATTATCAAGCAACCTTATCAAACCCCCTAAATTATCTCAAATACCAATAATTATCCTCAGACAGCCATCTGTTTTCTGCTAACAGACTCAGCAGTGTTAACACACACACACACACACACACACAAGTAACTTGCTGTGTAACTTTGCCCTTGTTATTATAGTCAAGGACGTAGCGCCACCTGGGCACCAACTTTGGTCATTGGAAGCCCATGGCCAAATCCACACTGCATAATCACCATTTTAAGAAGTTGATGAGAGGTGACTCAACGAAAATTGTTTTGTTTTTGTTTAACCAGGTGCTGAAACAGGAGAAAAAGTCCACACCCTGAAATCTCTTCCCAATTTATTAGCACTTGGAGCTCGTTCAGAAAGCTGCAGCTCGTCTGGCGTTCAACCGCCCCAAGTTCTCCCACACAACTCCCCTTTCTCAGTGTCTTTCTTTCTTCATCCTTATCCCTCACTGGAAATGTTCCAAGGTGCCGTCGCTACGAACTATTATGCTGTCAAATGTCGGCTTACGGCAGGAAACAGGAGGCACGTGGGCAACGTCCATTCGAACCGCGCTCACGACTACAGTCACAAGGCACTGGCAGCTAAATTGCACCTAATGACTACTGATGAGAAAACAGACATGCTTAAACCTTGCCACTGTGGTTCATGATGGTGCCACTGCCTGGCTGCGTCGTGATCTGGCATTGTCAAATTACAGTCTCCGCAGAGAGGTAATTACACATCCCGCTTTCTCCCTCTCGTCTGAAATCACCTCCTCCTGTGCTCCGTGACTCTGCCTCACCATTTCCTCGCCTCACCAAGTCTTCTTGACACGCAGCTTTTGAGGTAGCTAGTAATCTCAGGACAGCGCCACATTTTTTTGACGTGAACCTATGAGAGACAGTATAGACAGTCAACATCAATGTAAAGATATTTTTGATCAACGTTGCAAAAACATCTAGCGTTTTCTGTATATAATCAAAACGTTTCAGAGTGGCAAAAGCACTTAGTTTTAGCATGTATTACATCTGATGACTTCAATAATTTTGCAAACAAACTCCATCTAAAACAAGCAAAACATTCATATGAAAAATGAGTTGTAGTCTGTATGTTGCTCTTTTTGCTTGGCTAAAGGTATCAAACAGCATCACATCATTGCAATCCTGAAATAGAGCATCAGTATAGACATGGATCATATTCCCAATAGGTTTCCTCACTATTTTTTCTCTTGCATTCTCTTGGGATGTTTCTCAAGAGAAAGAGAGATTAATTCATTCATAGCCTGTAGAGAACAGACCTGGCTACCCAGAGAGAATAGTTTATTCTCTCACTATGCCGAGGGAGCAGTGGAGACAGAACTCCACTTCCTAACAGAATGTACAAACTACAACATGAGAGAGACATTCTTGCTAATATTTGTGAAAATGTACCCTGATTCATTCCAGTGTCTGACAAGCAAGGAGAAATGACCCTTCATTCTGGGGGAAAAGGCTGAATGTGCAGTGTTGGCTGCTTAATGTGTCACTTCCTGCCACAACAAAAGGGACAGCCAGCGGGACATTGACATCCAATAAACCAAGCATGATAGAAGAGGCATACGTAGACTAAATATACTGGATGTCTGGGATTTTTCTTACCAGTACCATCTCTTTTCCTTTCTTTTTTTACCTTATTTGCAGATTAATGGATGACTTGCACTTGTATAATTCTCACTACTAGCATATTTGAATTACATTTTGTTAATCTTCGACCATGAAATATGTGTTTTTTGAAGCACCTCAGCAGGCTCTTCAGGCTGGTTTGATACTTTTGACACCTCTGTATCTGTAGTTATTTTTCCATCCATGTATTTCCATATTACACCAGAGTCATTTAGAGTGAAGTACACAGTTTAGTTCTTATGGCAACACCCTGAGATGCAACAAGTTTGTATTGTTGACTGGAAAAACACATGAAAATAAGATGGCAGGGCTTTGTTGGTTTTCAGACTCACTCAAGAATGTTTGATAACATGCACAAATATTACTTCATTTAATTTGATTTTCATCTAATAATACTTTTAAAACTACATCCTGGGAGACTATTTACAGATTAAAATAGTTGTAAATCAAAGCCGACTGCAGTTGTACCATTATAAATCTATTTATTGTTGTACCACAATAAATAGATTATAACACAGAGCCAAAACATTTAGAAAAACATGTCATTGTACAAACGCAATTTGAATTTATTGTATGTATGTACATTAAGGAATCACTCTGTCTGTGACTAATGTTCGGGAAATCTCATACAGTGTTTACTTCCACTATAATTAAGGCTAATTGAAAGGGACGTATTTATTTAATTAATGAGTAGATCTTTGTGGGGGTTGGACATTTCACCCACAATTTATGTTCCAATGTATTATTGGACATTTCAGAAGCAGTTTGTTCTGACTAAACACTAACAGAGGGGATGTGGACAATTAGTCTGATTATCATAGCACCACTGCTGCAGTTGAATTTGAGTGAAAAGCTCTGTGCTTCTGGGAAAAAGGACTAAACTGCGAGGAACGATTAATCAAATGTAACTTATAGGTTTTCACCTCTAAAACTCAGGAGGATGTAAGAGAATAAAATGATCTCAGATGTTTAAGCCAGGGCCAAGCCAAGGCAACATGAGCCTGGGCAGGTCTGGGCTGCTGACTCTCCATATTTCAAATCTCTCCCAGATTTACAGTGATGAGCCACTTCACACATTGAGACTGATAATGACCTACTTCTCCCAGCCTCTCCCACCAACTGCGAGGATGGCTTGGAGACAGACAGGGGCTGTTGGAGCTCATCGTGGTGCAGAGGGTTCATCTATGCCCTCAAAGAGTTGGACGGTGCTGCTGCCTGCTCTCATCTCTCCATTCAACCGGTTGGCTTCAACACTCACACAACGTAATCTATTCACATGAAAACCATAATGGACTTTAAGTATACTGTATACTGTCCAGTGATACCTTGCATCAACTTGAGATTCGTATTGCATATGACAAACTCCTACAGCAGACATTTGCCATCTCAGAGACGCGTGTCATTCAGTAAAAGGCTTGGTGGCTGTTTGATGGTGGCGGTATCATAATGTACCAGAGGACTTGTTGACATCTGATGAGCAGGTCATTGTGCTCTCCTGCTTCCTGGGTGTGCTTGTGTGTGTAAGACACATAAAGATAAGCAACGAGAGAAGAGAGAAACCAAGTCACGTCACGTTCCCTGGGTGTTTCCATCAACCAAGGGAAGAAAGTACAATGTGAATCACGCGTCATAACCCAAGTGATGAAGTGGTTTGATGATTGCCAAATCAAGGCAATACAGATGTTATGTTAAATTGCAGCATTTCTGTATCAATAAATACATTTCATATGACCTACTTACTTCATATGGTATAAGGTTTATCAGTGCAGTCCCGAGACCATGCAAAAAATGTAATGTAAGGTCTGGTAGCCGCTTGCCTCAGGGAGGCAGCAAACTTTGACCACTCACAGCATAGTTTTGAGGTAAGATCTAACACACAATACATAATCCAATCTAAATTTAACAGCACCTTCTAGTGGGGGAAATGGCTAGTCGCAGGCCGGCCTGAACACATGGTCATTAAATATTACTCACCTCCTGCATTTCCGCCATATATTCAAGAACATCCAGTTGTGCTGTGCATAACGTTGCTGCTCACCGATTGGTTATTAACTCAGGGCAGCTTCATTTTGATTGGTACATAGACAAGATTTTTTTCCTCATGCTATATGGAAATATAGTGCCAAAACCATTTCAAGTTTTGTGTCTCCACAACTCGAGATCCACACATGCGTGCATATTGACAAATCCATCTTCAAGACTCACAAGACAGGATTAGTACTTTACTTTTTTTTTTTTACATTTGTGACTCGGAAAAAACACGCGTAAATTGTGATTGCTGTGCACAAAACTTTTGTAACATTTGTAAGTGGTATTGGCATATTCACTCCATAAAATTTCACCTGTTACTGTTGCCTCTAGGTCCTACAGCAAGTAATGTGCTGTTGCTGCTGTAATGTGCTGTGCCGGTTGATTTTAGGCCAAAATGTTTTAGATTACTTTCAAAGCAGTTTTGTTTCAAGTTTTATTCTGGTCACTGTCCTGTGTGACTGTGTTGTCCTGTATCTTTACCTGCATATTTTTTCCCTTTTTCTATGTAAAGTACATTTCAAGACATTAGACAGTACAAAGTTTAAATTAAAAAAAACACAAAACCCACACTCAAACTAACAAATCATTTATTTCGATATAAATACATATAAAACACTTTATATAAACAACTCTTTTCATATTTTCTTGGGGTCTTAACTACACCAGTAGAGTGAAGGGCTCCCACAAAAGGCACTTAACAGTGTTTATAAAAACAAAATCAATAACGTGTTCACAGACCCACGTGTTTGGATTAGAGATGTGTGGTGTTTCCCTAGAACGTGTTAAAAAGGACTCCTTTCTGAATATAGGGAGGTCTGTACCACCAACACCAAATGCAGTGTCCTCAACCACCATAGGAGTAGAGTGTTACATTCACTTCCAACTAAAATAATATCATAACCACTTATTAAGCCATTTCAGAGACCTCAATCCAAAGCCATTGCCTGAATCCAGCCATCTGAAGACCTTACCCAAATTCAACACATGAAGTGAAACATCAACTCAGTGTGAATGAGGCTAGCAAGGCCACTGACAAGCGTTTGAATGGTTTGGCTCAACAGTGAACGTAGATTATGTCATACATGTCTTGGTATGCAGTTTCAAGCCTTTCCACTTTAGTGATGAAGTAGTAAGGCCGCTGCAGCCAAATTTAAAACTCTGCTCTGGGTCCTACCAGGACCAGTGTTGCATCATCCTTCCTCTCTAGCATCCCTGTCACAGCATCACTTCATATGGAATTGATTAAAGGCTATACTATAAAAACAGGCTGGTGTCTGTACCATCAGCAGCTGTGACTCAAGCCATAGAGAGGTGGGCATTTATATAAAGAGTGATCTAAACAAACACTCCCTTCTACATGCATGTAAACATTTAACATTGAACTGAATAGGAAGTGTGTAGCCAATATACTATTCTTTTAAAAATCCTCATGTAAAAATAAGGGAGATACCAGCAAAGACGCACTCAGAAAATGGTCAACATGAGTTTGGGCTTAGTTTAAAAACCAACCCTTAAATTTTGAGTGCAGATCTAAAACTGGATTTCCCTAACAGCTAGCCCCGCAATAAGATCAGGTTAGAGTAAAATCTGATCTAGCAATGAGGTGCCTTTTAGCATGGCTGTAAAGTTCCTGTAGGGCTATTAGAGATGAAGAGCCCACTATAAACACACACACTGTAGTCACACTAATCTGACTGGTCACATCTAAGGGTTGATTTCAGACTGGACTACATATTTACAACATCAGGGGAAAAACAAAAACGCATACAAAACTGGGCAATATTTGGAATTATCTTAACAGAAGTAAGCTTTACCTTCAGTGTAAAAAAGAAGCCCTCAGCTTTGATAAATAAACTTCTTAAATACAGCTTTGGTCATAATTTAGAGATTGCATTCGCAGATACAAGTAGGAGTGATCAAAGATACAGTCCAAGTGGATTGGGGTTGACTATAAAAGAATCCCATGGAGGTCAACCCCAAACTCCTGACAGGCTGGATCCTGCATCACTCATCTTTTTCATGTTGGTTGGCATTGCCATTCATAACTCCGTTGGTATGGTGTGCCCATGTCTGAGCCTGCAGTACCTTGGGTAGCCTCTTGCCTTTGGTGTAGGCGTGGTACCAGAAGTTGAGGAAGAGAAACAGGAAAATCAGGCCATACAGGCCAATGATGTAGACAAAGATGGGGAACTGGTATTCGCAGTCCTTTATGAAGAAATACTGTGAGATGTGGCTGGTCACCATGGCAAACTGGATCTAGGGGAGGGACAAAGGGAGACATTGAAATAGGATTTAGACCGCCAGACACTAAAACGCTCTAGTGAAACCAAAACAAATGAAATTATTTTAAGTGGGTTAGCAGCTCCTTACAGCAGCTATTCAAAAAAAACACATGAATAAGATGTGCAGTCATGTTTCCTAATGTGTTTTTGTAGGTTTTACAGACAGACAATACTTTTGTGTTGCTTTGCTCAGGGAGGCAGCTCCATCATAGTCAGCTGTGGACAACAGATTGGCTGATACCAATAATAAAAGGCCAATATCAGCCCGGCATACTGGTTTAACCCTACTGTGTATGTACACACACACACACACACACACACACACACACACATACATACATACATACATACCAGCTGGATGGTGGTGAGGTATTTCTTCCACCACAGGTACTTCTGGTATTGGGGACCCATGGCAGTCAGGCCGTAGTATGTGTACATGATGATATGAACCACACAGTTGAGCAGGGCGTGGAACGTTCCCAGACCACCTGCAACACAGGGAGGACATCAGGAAACGCCAAGCAAACAATTCTTGTAATAAAATGGAAAATAAGAGGGGACACACAACACAGGCAGGCAACACACAAGAGGGGAAAGTTTACCTCCAGCAAAACGAACGCCAAACCACCAGGTGAAGGGCATGATTGAGTGGTGGTAGACATGGAGGAACGTCACCTGGCTGTACTTCTTCCTCAGCACAAAAAAGATCTGAAAAAGGATGGCATAACATTCATACATCATTTGTTTTTTGACAAATGCTAGTTTAGCCATGGTATAAAATGTGTCCATCTTAGCACTGGGGTCAACAATAGTGCAGCATCATGTACAGGGATATATAGTCAAAAGTCACTTACCGTGTCCAACATCTCAATAAACTTTGAGAAGTAGTAAAGCCAGCACACTGCTGCCATCTAGAGGAAAAAGAGAACATGTCAGTAACAAGTCCAACAAGAACACATCTATCACATGTGACACTTATTCTAGTAAATTCAATAAGGTGCTGTAACAGAGCCAAGTCACTGAACTGATGAATCTTACCCTCATACCCTGTGGCGAATCTGAGAAGTCAATCAGATCACAGCGAAAGGAGTATCCTGTACCCCATCCTGACATCACAAACTAAAGAGGGGAACACGCCATTAAAACATTAACATAGAGTGTGAGCAGTCTGGGAAATTGAATGAAAGATTATTACTCATTAAATATTTTTCTGTGTTTGACACTGTTTGGAACACACATCTGTACAATTACATGGGAAAAAAGTAAACCTCTTGGTATGAAATGTGGCATGGCAAGATATGTCTGTCAAAGCCATACTGCAGTTATCCAATCACACACACACTGTGTGAAAAGGTAGTTATACCTGCCCATCAGGTTTTACCTCAGTTCATAAAGAAGACACCTAACAGCAAACATACTTGAAATAACTGAAAAGCAATGTTTCAGGAAGGAAATAACCTTTCGAGATACCACCCAATAGAGCAGATACTCTCCAGATTAGAAATTTTGATGAAATGAAAAGGAGGATTTACGTGACACCACAAAGCTTGGGCTGGGTCAAAGCTCTGTAGCACAGAGACCTAGTTCTGTTCTATTGACAAAAGGAGGCAGTCAAGGGGGGGAGAAAATAAAAGAAGTTTTTCTTCCTGGTTATGAGCACATGTGAAAAGCAGGCACTGGTATGCACTTGAGCAAGAGCATTTCGCAAGACCAAGACTGACTATGGCATGTGTCATGGCAGTGTCAACAATGAGATGAACAATGGGGGACAGGTGGGGGGGGGCTGCATACTCCGTTGTGAGCCTGTGGTCTGTTTATCAGAGCCAACCGTGCATAAAAAGAATGATTGCATCATCTTAGTTTCACAGACCTGAGAGATAGGGAACGACTAACACCTCCCCCGCCCCTCCCCATTTAAACTGAGGAAGGGGGGGGGGCCAAAACAAAAACTTTCCCTGTCATGTAGTGGATTGTGACAGATAACAGTCTTAAACATGGCATTTCAGTCCACCCACCTCATAGGCCATATAGAGCGAGAGGGCCACCACACCAAAGTTGTAGAATATGAGAACTCCTTTGAGGTCAAAGCCTTTGCGATTCTCCATCATCCGGGGCCCCAGCGACGTGACAAAGTAGATGTACGCTATGATGACGACCGCTTGGGGGCCAGGCGATGACATGAGAAACCAGTTCTCTGTCCTCGGGTCTACAACAGAAGCATATTCACATGTTTGTAGGAACAAAAAATCTGTCAAACATGCCATACAGTGCAGGTATTTTCTGCTCATCACTAATCAAACAAGGATACGAAACAGTCAAAGACTCACCTGCATTTTGGATGAACTCATCATAAAGGAGTGCGGCTGACGCTTTTAGACTACTTATATCCATCTTCACTCAAGATGCTTGTAATTGACCTACAAAAAAAAAAAAAAAAAAGAGAAGGTCAAAGGTTTGAAGACAGTTTGGACACAAGGTCACTGGCAATTTGATGAGGAGCCTGACAAAATCAGAGCCAACAAGAACCGTCCAAGTATGCCAAGTAGATAGTTTACTGAAATGTTCATAAATACTCAAGGCTGGACACACCAACAATGAAAATTACCCCCTTACCCAGAAAACAAGTTCTCAAACAGGTGTGAGTTGTTTGACATGCGAGTCCTAAAACTGTCATCATGAAGTCCATAGCTTCTCTCCCCAAAGTTGTAAAAGCCTATTCACTCATATCCTCTCCTCCTAATTGACACACAATTACTGGTATTTCAGGATGGAGTTTTAAAATGTGATTGAGCTGTCCGCAGTACAACTCAGTATGGTAACTGATAGAATACAGACATCTATAAAAGGCGCAAGTGTATGAAAAAAAGGAGCCAACTCAGCATATCGCTGCAGTCTTTCCTTGTGTCTGAGTCTGAGTCTGTCAAGGAGCACAATGAGAAGCAGTCAGCTCTACTCACTGGGCAATGGTCAGCAAAGCACCCAGCAATCATTTATTCAAGAATGTGGTACAGGCAAATGCACACATTTAGTGTCCAATAAAAAAAATGAAGCATAAAAGAGGCATACCTATCTGGGCTTACAATTTGTATATGGAAATGGTGCCATATCTTACCGAGGGCAGAATTAACACCATGCAACTTGGCAGACAAAATGGGTCATTTACTAGCCAACATCTACCTGAGGGTGTATACCAGTGGTTCTCAAGCCTACCAGCTAGTTAACGGCATTCACCTGGCGTATCCCGTGTGTCAGAGCATCCATTCAGTTGTATTTCTTATTCCTTAATGCTAAGATATTATTGGCTTGTCTAAAGAAAGACCATTTTCTATGCTCAACATGTATACCTCTGGCCATTTCTGAAGACGAAGGGCATTCTCCTGTTTGAAGCTCATGCCTGCTGTGCACATGCTGGGCTGCTTTATAAATCACTACACACCTGTACAAGCCTCTGGCACACAGGCTGTGGTGATCGCTGGTTAACTGATGTTGACAGGGAGGTCTGACTGGTTTATGGAACATGGCTGTAATATGGAACCGTTTCAGGGGGAAGTTCTCATGTTCCACTTTGCCAACCAGAGCGCCAACACACACACACACACACTATACTTGCTGCATTCATCTTATTCATTAGTAATGCTTCCAAAAATCCCTGGATTGTCGTCATGTGTTGTTGATGTTTGCGTGCAGACAAGTATCAAGTGCAAATCCCCAAAATGTCCTTGGCTTGGGTATAGATTTGACTAAACCCTACATGACAGGTTTTCAAGGTGTGTCTCCCTATGATGCAATAAGGAACTTCAAAAACGGTTCATTGATAAGTCATTGAAGGAACCAGGGAGAGAAGGAGAAAAAAAAAAAAAAGGGAAAAAAAGCATATCTGGAGTCTTGACAAGCAAATTTCAATCACAGCCAGGGTTCCAGACACAAAGGCTGCTAGACACACCTCAACCCACAACTGTTAGAAGGGATAACTAGATATGAAAGCCACTCCTACATGCATTTTGGTTGTACTATGCTATAGGCTATCCAAATAGCATCACAGTCACAATCCAATAGGGGTAGGCTTACTGATCTTTCGCAGAGGGGAAAAAAAAAAAGAAACCGAGCATACTTTTGATTAGCCAATCTGGTTTTACAACAACCCTGGTAGTCTACCTGGCCAGGGCTGGAGCCATTTGGCTGTGAAAGTTGTTTGACAACGTTCAGTGTCTCGAAGTGTGGGAGACTACATTCCCAGTCTTCTATTCTTAAGGAGGTTTTGAAGTGGGGTTTAAAGTACTGTAGCCATAAGTAATTATTTTTTTTAATATTTAAAGCTCAGTGAGCAAGACCATGTGGTTAGTTTTTGATGTCGCTTAATGGCGAAACGCGGAACACATGGCAGGCAGAAAACTGACCCAACAGTATTTCAGACAAGCAGGCTCGTGCATCAATACACCACCGTTCTCCTCATCCATCTTAATCTTTAACCATATTATAATCTTTGCAGTATCACTGGTCGTTTCGTCCGTTGAGTTCCCGCCTTTAGACAAAAATTAACCAAGGAAATCAATTCACAAACCTCTCGTGCTGCTGATCGTCAACGGAAATCCTTACGCTGCGCCAAACCGCTTGTAGCCAACCTCACGGCCTACCTGCCGCTCAGTAACAGGTGCGTATCACTGAGATGACAGGGCCGCTCCTCTCTCCTTATGCAGCCAACCAGAGGGCGGGGATTTGCCTCGAGGTCGGCTTCCTTGATCACTGATTGGACAACATGTGGTCCAACAAGATCCTTTTCGAGATAAATTCATACCTAGAAGATGCCTCATAGTGAGCAATGGAAACTTTTTAACTATTTGGTTTCATTTAATAATTCGTTTCACCGGTTAACAGGAAATAAAATGTAGCAACTATTAGTATGTATGTATACTCTTTACATACTATCCCCACTTAAAAGAAGACAAAACTAAGCTAGGGGCGCAAGATTGTACAATTCAAGACACTTCAGGAGTTTTGGAAAATTATGTGACAGCAGAGGCAGAAACAGTATATCCAGGTTAGAGTATCGAGGACACACGCCCTCTCCTAGAGTGGTTACACATATCTGATAAAGTACTCGTAAAAGTACAATCACTGCAATGATATGCATCAAATTTTAAAAAGCATGACCGTTTTGATCACTGTAGATATGTGTTTTGGGTCAGTAGTGTTTCATAGGGATTCCAGGTATACAGACCAATGTGTAAAAGAGGAAGGGAGAGAGTAGTTTCAGTATCACTCCTTACAGCTGGTTTCAATACAGACTGACAGCAGGGCTTTAAAAACAAACAAATGCTAATTTATCCGAGAACGACGATGAGAGAATGAGAAAGTGGAGGGTTACTCCCATATGAGGCTCTTCTCAACTCAACTGCAGAAATGGTTGCTGTTATGAGACCACGTGACCAAGTGTCAACATCACAATGATGTGTGACTAAATGCATTATTCAAACAAGGTGCTATTCTTTCTGCAGGATGAAAATCTTATATCTTTATCTGTTTCATTGTATTTCATTGAATTTGTGAAAACAATGGCAGATATCCCTCTTGACAGCCATGCAGTTTTGAAAATACACAATGTATTTTGATTGGTAGCATGTCAGTTTTCAATTCCAGTAAAAAATGAAACACCAAAAATGAAGCTTCAGAAAATGTACACAGAACCAATATTATACATAATGTACAGGCATATTTTATTAAAAAAATAGATAAAACAATTAACAAAAACAACTTATGACCATGTCAGTGTGCACTGCTGACATGCAATGTGTTTTAGGCATATCAGGTGTCATTTGAATTTTACAGGCTTCGTCTTGTTCTGTAGTGTCATGAAGCAGGTGAGATTTCCCTAGATCCCTCATTTATTTCCCTAGACCCCTCATTTATCTCATTTGCTGGTAAGTTTGTTGTGAAGGACTTGTGCACACTTGTGGACACTTGTGCACACACCTACATATCCGCATATGCAAAACATTAACATTAGTCTTCATCACTCCAGTTGTCGTCGAAGGCAGGGTTCACTGAAGCTTGGCCAACAGCATCCTGTAACCGAGCAATAGATTGAGCTCAATATCCAATCCACATTCTTTTAAAACAGTCATCACAAAAACATAGTGCATAATGCACACAAAAAGCAATGTAATCTTTTAAAGGTTATGTGGGTAACAGAACTTGGCAAATTTGCCAGACACTAATATTGCACATTAGTCAACCAATCACAATTATTACTCAGGTAAGAGGTATGTATATATATGTATCTATAGGTGTAACAAGCATAAGCATCAGTAGAATGCAGCATGGCATGGCAGGGCTGAAGAGAGATGACTGACTGTATGTGTATGTGGTTTCCCCAGATACACAGAAAAAATGTGATGATGTGTCGGAATTTAAATTCCTCAGGAGGCACAACCCATTTCTACCATGAAAACAAAACCACGTGGACTCAGCCTTGTGCAGAACTAAAAATCTGCTCCTATTGAGATCTCCATTAAAAGAAAAGTCTAGACCGTGAGCCTTACAATACAGCATGCTGAGATGAAAAGTAAAAAATGGATTCCACTATTGTTTCTTGCTACTTTTACAAATCCAAAAATCTTTCCTAATGATAGGACCTGATGTACCTTCTTTGTGTCTTCTGACTCGTCTTCTATGTCTGGGCCACGGAGGACAGGAACCCACGCCAGGATGTTACAGTCTTTACCTCCACTATACAGCTCCTAGACAGAGATAATCAAGGAACGGTTCAGAATGGTTTCATTAATGTTAAATCTCAAATCTGAAATACAATCAAGAGCTAATGTAGCAGCTTTACTTTCACTTGATAGACCTTGTGTATAATTACATCAGTACCAAGCAATATGGTCAGGGACAAGTGTGAAGTCATCATTAAAGTCAACATTGTCAGCACAACAAGTGTAATCCTGGGAAGTATTTCACTGTGCTACTGGACTATTCACTGTTGTTACCTCAGGCAAAAATCATCAGAAAAATCAGAAAAATCTCTTCTGTTGCGCAGTTTCCTTTCTTGTAACCCTCCAGAACGACAAGCTGCCGAGCTGCATCCTTACAAATGTGGGCTGGTAACTAGGGCATAGGTTACATAACACTATGGATGTCCCATACAATGACTTTATTACTTTATCTCTCTCAACAATGATATTATAGGAGAAACATAAGGACTTCACATTGTCAGTTTTGCTAATATGTACCGTGTGATATGATAGACATTCACACATGAATGTATACTGTACTGTTTTAAGCATAGATAGTCAAAATGCCTTCACAGTGTGCATTCTGTAATGTGCTACCTTAGATACTCTAAGGTAAGTGCATTGTGTCATAGTATGTTGCTAAGGCCCTAAGGCAATGTTTTCATCTAGCTACTACCAGACCAGGGTATAAGATGGATAGGAAGTTGAGGGACTGTCATGAAATTAAGACAGGTCAGATCAAATGCAAATGCCACATGCCTGCCCTATAAATTCCTTAATGACAATCATGTCCTCCTAGAATTACTTAATTCTGAGTATAATTCACGAAAAAGAGACATCGAGTGTGTCTACTCTAAAGTGTCTAATCTAAATCTAAACACGAGCATCCAACTCTGAAGTCTGTGACACCAGATAAAGGAGATGGCACTGCTGATGATCTACCCACTGCTCTGTAAGCATTCTGCACACCACTTCTGATAGCTGTGTAACCTTTACCCAGAGGTTCAGGCCGAGAGCACCAGCTCCCATCACACGATGGGGTTGTCTGCATTTACATTTATAGCAGCTCAGTTTAGCTCAGGAGGTGTTGACTTTAATAGGTAATCTCTCTAGAGGAAGTGGCTCATTTGAGACTACCATTGTATATATAGTTAGTATATACACTAACTGATATATCTACTATAACACTATTGGCAGCCATGGCTACACTGACAAGACCACAACCTGTTGAAAAGATAAAAGAGAGTGACTGGACAGAGACCTGAATTCTCTACGCATGCAGGGAAAAACTAGACTTGGTTGGCAGACACACACTGCAGAAACACAAAAGGTTCCCAGACAGAAAAACAGCGGATAGATGCAGGGAAAAACAGACACAAAGACACAACAGTGGACAGTTAAATGTAAACACAGACAAAAGCCTTTTTGTCTGAGCAGCAGACAGCCTGATGGGGAAACAGACTAAAGGGTAGTCCAGGAGACAGGAAGCAAGGATACATTGGTCATGTGTAGGGGAAGCTTCTATCCTGCCATCTGGGTCCTCAGTGTGTCTCACCTGGTAGTCTGGGTGGAACTCACAGCAGTCGACATTGTTGTAGTGCCCCCTGAGCGTGTTGACAAGCTCTCCTGTATGGAGGGCATACACTGCCACCGAGCTGCCGCATGGCACAAACACAAACTCTGGGCTGCAGCCGCGAGACACTGTAAACTTTAACCCCTTACGGCTCTCGTTGCACACCTTCCCATAATTCACCTGGCGGACAAACAGCGTCGGAGGGGAGAGAGTGGTCAGGTCACAGTCATATGCGTCCGAATGTACAACGTATATGTATAATGTTCATAACACAGCACGGGGTGGGACAGAGATTAAGCCTTGCCTTGCACCGGGGGAATTTCTCTCAATGGAGATCTCTATTATCGATCTACAACTTTCTGGTATAGAATTACTAGGATTAATCCATATCTGTGAAAGAGGACGTAATGTTTGTGTAATGCATTGCTTTGACTTCTCTTAATGTGCTAGGTGCACAAAATGGTGGTCATAAAGGAATTCACACTGCATCATCTATCAACCAATTTTAGTCTTGGCCCGCAGAATTAGGTTCATCTCACATTTAAGTCACTAGCTGTCCTGAGTGGCAGCCTGAAGACGGAAGCATGCCCACACAGAAACCCAGAGCAGGAAATCAGAATAGGAGACTCTGTGAGAGCCTGGGGCAATTACGTGTTTGTCCGTGGCTTTTGGAGAGGGTTAGATTTCTGTGGTGTGTGGGGTGTGGGGTCTCCCTCTCAAAGATAGGGCTATTGAAACCCACTCTCTACACCCGATGAAAGCTAAAGAATCCACTGGGCCTCTTTCAGAAGCTACATGCAAAACAAAATATCGTTCTCCTTCAGGGTGGTGCTCAGAAAGAAAATCCTTAAGTGGTTGGAGTAACTTTAATATGGAGGGAGAGCCTATAGGTTGATGTCCTGGTGGTCTCTCTCATACAAACACACACATCTTACCAGTGTGTTTTCTCCTGTGGCGCTGTTCCATAGTCGCATGCGGTCATCAGTTCCCGTAGTGAGGAGGTAGAGACCATCTCCGGTAAAGTGCAGGCCGTTCACTCTACCATTATGGGCTGTGTTGACTGGTTAGAGACAGGTAACATATTAATGACATCTCTATGCGCACTGCACATACACATTATCAACACTACACGTCTACAGTCCCCACACACAAACTCTGCATTCACTGTAACAGGAGCTGCACTTCCAAAAACATACTGTTGGGAGAACTCGGGAGACTCATCAGACATCATCATGGTGCTATCATCTTTCTAATCACGTCTGGTGCCTATCCATTAATAACATGCTGTTAGTGCCAGTGTTGACAGACAGGGTAAGCTGGTTTAACTCGCCAAAACGTTCTCTCCTGTGTGTCCCTGTCTCCCTTTCTCTAAATAAAGAATCAGATAAAAGGCGAGTGGACCTACAAACTGTGCTTACAAATGTATATAGGTGTGCATGTTGCATGACGATATGGCTCTGAGTCCTCCACCACATCACAGTGTGTGTGTGTTTATCTGACAGTAACTGTAACTTCACTATGATATGAGGAGATATTTAACTAGAGAATGCTAAAACATGATGTTTCGGCTTAGGATGCCTCTGATTAAGGCCTGATGTATTTTCTAATATTCTCTAATTAAACAAACTTAACATACTTTTAACAAAGAGAACGTGGTGCCCGTCCATTTTGTACTATTAGACTGATTTTTTGTAGTTGCATCTCTGCTCCTGTTTTGGAGCCACATTTTTCTCTTGTGTCGCACCACTATGGGATATTTGCCATGTTGTGAGGTGCCAAAAGAACAACATGGTGAGTGGGTAGTAGAGCAGTGAGTAGTTTAGTGGTGTGGCAGGGGTGCTACAGCCAGTATCCAAGCTAATACCCTAAGCTATTATGCTGCCAGTTGTCTGACAACCATTTCTGTCCTGTTGTCCTTCTATGTCTGTGTGCCTTTGTCCCCTTCTCTAAAAATAATGTGAAAAATATAGAAGAGTTCAGCCCGCTCTACTTTAAATAAAGAAAGGCTAATGGCAGAGGAGGAAAAGGAAAGAGGAGAGGTCACAGTACCTGCCTCAGAAGAGGCTTTCGACTTGTCGTCATTGTGCTGGTCCAGAGTGAACAGACAACCAGAGGCCCGACGCACATCCCACACTTGCACCCTGCTATCTGCACTGAGTAAGAAAGGGCGGATGGGTGGGGGGAGGGGAGGGGGTTAGTATTTGTTGTTTTGTCCCTCATGGTTAATTCATGCAGATCTAGTCCTCTGAAACTATCCAAAATAAGCTCCAATGTTGGCTAAAAGAGCATCATATGACAACTACTAGTACCCAGTGTTTGTTTTGCTCCCAGGTCAGTTTTCTGAGGGGACCTCGCTATCGAAGAATATAATATACTTCTCTGTGTGCCACTCCTTCAGTTGTTTACAAAATCACTTACAGTCCAAAGGGACAGCAGCACACCGATCCCAGTGGGCTAATTAGCAGGACTAATGCAGCATAAAGCAGGTGGGTACTCTATCTACCATATGGTATACTGGCAATCCCAGGGAATGGGCTACTAGAGTGCCACTGTGCCGGTCTACTAGCGAAGTGGTGCTATTACCCTTGAGTCAGGTTGCCATGTGGCCAGATGGCAGAGAACTAAGGTGACAAGAAGCCGCTGTGGTCCAACTAGGTGGGAATCACCCAGCACTTGGCATTACACTTTGATAGGGCAGTGGGGGCTAACGAAACGATGGCTTCAGAGGTTGTAGCTCCACACAAAGAATGGCAGTTAGCAACACCTACCTGGCAGTGGCCAAGATGTGCTCGTATCTGGGCGACCACTGCACAGACAGGACTTCTGCTCTGTGACCTGAAGGGGAGAATAAGTTCTTATTTGTTGTTTTAAATATCTGTGTGCGGACATGTGTGAATGAGAGAGGGTGGTGAAGAGAAAAGGAGTGTGTGTGTGTGTGTGTGTGTGTGTGTGTGTGTGTGTGTGTGTGTGTGTGGTGCAGTCCACCAACCCTGAAGAACGTGAATGCGTGAGCCAGACTTCAGGTCACACAGCTGGATTTTAGGGTTTGTGGTGCCAACTGAAGAAGCAGAGACAAAGTGAGAGTTTAGAAAGGATGAATGGGGCTGACAATATTTCTGCATATAAAAAATTGAAGTGAATTAAAAAGTTTTATTAAAAAGGATTATTTAAAAGTTTTTTCAAATACCAGCAAAGCAGTTTGAACAGGCAAATTTGCTGTCAGTGCTCTCAGTTATACATAATAGCATTTATTCATTCTTAGTTAACAAAATGAGTGCATTTTATGAATCATCCTTGATAAATGTGGGGATACAATCTGTCCTAACATGTGTGTATGGGAGAAGTACTTCAGGAGAGAAAACTGGATTCCCAGGTTCTCATAAATAAAGGTGTGGTAAATCTGAAAACTCACTGATACCAGCTTCTGATAAACATGAGCTAACACACCCAGCATTCATAGCTCAATGGAGGTCAAGCTGGTTGTTGAAATACAACAGACACTGAAAAGAAGATAATTCTTAAAAGAAGATAAAGAAGATAAAAGAAGATAATTAGAACATGTTTTGAACCCAAATAGCTCAAATGATACAACTTTAACCAAGAGCTATCACTGCTTTTCAGGAGTAGATTTCCTCAAAACATGATTGGCAAGGATCTGTGTCAAAGTGTCAAGAATCTGCTGTCTGAATGTGTATCTGAAGGGGGTGCACATGTATATGTGTATATACTGAACAGATATGAGTAACCTGTTGGTCCTGTTTGGTGAGTTAGTACCTAGATTCCTCTCATGTTTCTCCACAGAAATCTGTCACTGTGCACCTGTCACTTTGTAACTTGGGTACTGGGGTACAACACAGGGGCGGTGTCTGTGAAGTACTGTGGCGAAGCATGTAGTACACTGAATGCACAAACATCATGCACAAACAGCACACACATACACTTGCATGCACATGCACACCTGCAATGAGGCTGTGTTTCCTGGCAATGGGGGACATATGGTGGCAGTAGACGTTTCCTTCGAACTGGAAGACTTCAGCAGGCTGGAGATTCACAGAGAGAGAGAGAGAGAACAATCAAGCTTCTGAACCACTTTCCACTATGGAGAAATAGGATTGTGCGTGTGCGTGCATGTGTGCGTGCATGTGTGCGTGCATGCGTGCGCAAAAGAGACTAAAGCTGAATGAAAAAAAATATCTATTTTATGATCAAATATACAGCCAATGCCAATTGTTGCTTAAAGGTGCCACCCAAACTACTATCAGAAAGTCAACAGAATGAACAGTAATACAGTGCTGCCCAACTGGGGGCAGCACGGGGCCATGCTGTTTTTCACCAATGCTCTGCTACACACTTATACTTTCAAGTATGATAGGTAATGGATATTTATGATCTCAGTACCTCTTCCATTAATTAATCACGTGAAATAGCCTGAATAGCCAATCATCACTTTCATCATTCTTTGTGTGCATGTTGCACTGTTGCATTCCTCTGTTATCAGTGGTCAAAAGCTAAATAGGCTGGGACTCATTGCAGTGGTGACAATTATTGGCCCACACATTATGTAACCATGTAAGGGGGTGGAGGAGGCGGCATAGCAGCTCGGAGCTTGGGAGGCAGAGTGCTTGAGCAGCAGCGGCGGTTACAATGCAAATTCTTCTGCAAACACAAACCTCTCGGTGCCCCGTCTGCCAGCGTGTGCCAACACAAGTATGGACAGAGCCAATGGACACATACACAGAGAAGGCTCTGTCTGCGCACAAAAATATCATACACATATGCACGCTCGTGCACAAACACACAACTTACAGTCACTAACGCACTAACAAATGCAAGCGCGTGAATACACAACTATAATAAATAACTTTATGGGAACAACCAAGAATCAGTGTGTATGTGTGAAGGGAGAGGGGGAAAGAGGAAAAGGAAAACAAATGAGAGGGTTAGTGGGTTTTTACTGCCCCTTCCATGACCTTTTGAGGTAACCATGACGCCAGTGTAATTCTAGCACAGAGCCAGCCATTTGGGACAATGTGGCGCAGAGAGGTTGAAAGCATGGAGCAGAAGATAAGAAAGATGGGGAAAAGACGGTGCCAAGAGTGAAAAGCGAAGAGATATGGAGATATGTGGAGATATAAGGAAACCAATGTCAGTCATAAGTGAATCCATAATATATATCACACATTTCGTACAGATGAAACTTGGTGAAATATGCTTGCGACTAATAATCCTTACCTTCAGTGTTTCAGTGTCCCACACCTTCATGGTCTTGTCAAAGGAACTAGAGACAAATATGCCTGTGTCATGAGGATACCACTGGACTGTCTCTACACTAAATTTGTGGACATACCGACTGGACCTAAAAAAAACAAAAAAAACAAACACACACCTAAATCACCATGTAACACACATGTCCTCATACAAATAAACTTTAAAATAAAAGTTTTAAGTTTAAAAATAAACTTTCTCGCATCACAAACTGCTAGGGTAGTGTTACTGATCACAGTAATGTGTGTGTGTTTTTGAGCTTGCTTATGATACAATGTGACCTCAATGCAATGCTACCCTCTAGTGGATGAAGTCAGTAAATGGGAGCAAAATTCACCTGCCTACTGTGCAGATTGCCTTGCAGCTGTACTGGGGTTTCCCACTGAAGTTCTCCAGGTCATAGATGACAATCACGCCGTCTGCACCTCCAGACAACATACTGGACAGCAGAGAGGCTTGGGTTCAGACAGTGCATTAGCAGCCAACGCTTACTGCAGCATGGGTTCTCAGGCCAGGACAACAATCAGAAATTCCTCTTTTTCCTTGGGGTGCAGGTTTGTTAACTACATTGTCACAGTTGTCTTAGATTTTGCATGTACATGTGCGGTATAACTTTGTTAGGAATAGAATTGTTTATAAAACAGTAGTGGTAAATAATTAAAGCACTTACTATCTGCCCTCTATCACTTCAATGTCAATGGTGTTAATGCTGTTTCCATGGATTCTCTCCACATCTCTGTCATGATTCAACTCCAGACTGAGGACCCTGTCGAGCAAGAGGAGAAAGATCTGCAAAGCTGGACGTCCTTTTCTCATTAACCTATATGTCGGACCTTTATAGCCTAAGTAGAGGTTAAATATAAGATGAAATTTAAATGATCCTCGTGGAGAAATTGAATCGTTGCAACATAAAATAGTAACAGGATACGACAATGCAAAATAGACCAATTAGAAAAAGACAAATAAGAATGGCGTTGAATGAAAGGTGAAAGGTGTTAAACATAACGCAACCGACAATGAAAAGAAAAAGAAAGATAAACTCTCATCAAATGTATTTGTATTCCCCTTAATCACGTCTAGTCTCAAAGGGCTTCACAATGCTCATGTTAGGCAAACAATAAATGATGCCACACGACAACCCCCAACCTTGGACCCTAGATTGGAATCAGAAAGTCTTATTTACTAGTTGACGATATGACACAATGTGGCTGAAGGTGGTTCAGGTGTGAATCGAGGGGTATGTGCTGTTGATTAACGTTATGAAAACTGAAGGATGTGGTAGACATCAGGCTTATTTTTTCCTTTCTGCCTGTTCTCTCTCACCTTCTCGTTGACTCTGCTCGTCTCAGGCGGAGTGGGTCATCGAGTCCAGCCTGCCTTGCTGTGAGAAACCCCAACATTGTTTAAAACTGATAAGAAACTATTGGTTTCAAGAACAGGGCTATTATTTCTTTGCTAACGTTAGCTAATGTTATTTAGCTAGCTTAGGGACTAGCATGTTGTCTACCGTGAAGTGAAAGTTTAATCAAATTAGAAACGTTTTGTAACCATAAAATCATCGTTTTGTGCCTCTAGCGCCATAAAAGTGAACAATGGCGTTTTAATTACATTCCAGTATCATTTACACATATGTTTTGGTCTAATTTAAATCAATTCCACTTAGCATCGTAGCTACGATACAATGTGCGGCCATGTTGTTACGTATTGCTGTCGAATGTATAACAAATGCAGTCATTGGTTGGACAAGTCCAGTCGTCCAATCACAGAACAGTTTATTCATTCCCGTGTCTACCCCTGTGCGACTACACGAACAGCCCTGTGAGACAGCTGGCAACGCAGACAAAATACAAACCGATATCGTTTTTTATGCTGTAAAAATGAGCAGAATCACCGGCCTTTTACGGCGGACGTTTGGAATAGTACGTGAGCATGTTGGCACAGATCAATTAGGGAATAGATATTACTTAATCCCTGAACAGAAGACTTGGACAGGTAAGTCAGTCCTTTTTAGAAACCTTGACCTCTACACACTCTCTGTATAGGTCCTACGTACCAGTGAAGATACTTTAAATGAATACGATACTTATTCGTGCGTTATTCTGTCCCTGAGATATGGCTTTATCTCTAGGCGCATTTACCGTGGTCACTAATAAACATACGCTATTATATAACTTAACTTAGGTCTAGCTCAAAAATGTCACCTCGACAACATATGTAGACTATTTACGCATGAACGAGCCTCTGCTCTACAAATTATGTTGCTGTGGGTAACATTTAATTTAGGCTTTCACTGTTTTTGCATTGTAGTATAGTAAGGCTGCCACTAGATGGAGCGCGCGGCTCAATAACAATATTGCCATTTAGAGTTTTTTTGTTAGGATTTCAGTCGGTATTTAATGCAATTCACTGCAATTAAGATTTTACTAATTGGGTAACTGGACTTCGATTATATATTCCACTGTCATTGACTGGCAAAAACAAAGGCTCCTCCACTGTTGCACATAGGGATGAGTACTACTTCATGATGAGGATTTAGAAGGAGGTCATATCTCCCTACTGAGACATGCTAGTGGTACAGTATGCAATGCATAAGCCAAGCAGCATAACTGTGTCATCAGGCTAATCCATGGTGGGACGCCAATGGTGTCCTTCACGCCCTCTCCAACTCTTATAAGGCCAAGGACACACTTGCTGGCCTTGCAGACTGGATGCCTGTTTTACTGTGAGACCTTTTCCATGTATCTAACTGTAATACCATTTGCACAGAAGGAAGATGTTTAGTAAAAGAATATGTGGTCTTTGGTTTCCATGCTCAGTGACAGTGACATTTTGAATTAGAGGGACACAAGGAGGTGTTTAGAGGAAGGACACATTGACATAACTGACTGTCAGACATTGGGGATATGATAGGTATGTGCAGTGACGTTTTTGTAGCCGCTGACAACAAAAACACATTGACCAAGAACGATATTGTAGAAATTATGATGAAGTCATACCCATTCCTCCATATGAACCTGTTTTGGGGGAAATCCAGTGATATAGTAAACATGAGTAAGACCTGTCTGACCTGGTTTAACCCTGTAGTAGAAGCCAGGGTAATTATCTCCCTTTCTCTTCTCCTGCTGCTGAGTCTCTTTTCCTTCTCAAATCATTATTGGCAGGCGTTCTACCCAAACTGTAGGCTATAGGTCAGGGGTCAGAGGCCAAAGGGCAGGGCCTTTGCCTGCCCTAGACATGATACTTCTAGTTACCTGCCTTGTGGATAGCTCATTTGCACAAGGTAAGGGTGATGCTTTGTGACCAGAGCTGTCTGTTATTCCAGGTATTTGTCTAATCTGGAAGCTACACTGCACAGCATTTATCTGGGAATTAGTTTCTTTTACACAACACTTGATTTTGTCTCCCTCTCTTGGTGCACTTTATACAGGGTAGACACAAACCTAGCCCTGGCTAAATAAATAACAAGACTCAGATGCAGTTCTCTTCTCTCAGTCAGGATGTAACCAAGTTGTTGTTTTGCTCGAGTGGGACAGACGTCTGGCGGGATTCAAGACTGGTTTGTGTCTGACTGAACTTGACATTGCGCTTCACCTTTTCTCAGCAGTTTGCAAGGAAACTTGCGCCCACCTCGTATTCATAATTCATTTCAAGGCTGCTCCTCAGCCCCTGGCTGTCAGACTATTCAAATGAGACATCACAGAAGCCCATTTCTAGCACACTACAGGCTACCATATCCTCTGTCCAGTCTCAATGAATGGCCCTATGAAGAGGCTAGTCAGCCTGTGGAAATACTGGTTTAGAACACACACTCACATATGCCAGACAGACAGGCACAGACACATATAAGCATGCATGATAGACAAGTATTTGACACTCACACATTTGACTTTTTTTCTTTTTCTCCACCTCACTCCATCCAACCTTGTGGAAATAAAGTGGATGCATTATTCAGTCCATATGTCTTGCTAAAGCGAGTTCTTTTTGATCTTAAACTGATAGGCCAAGCGTGGGCTCAGGGCCTGAGGCATGGACCGCAGGGCTTTCCACTGCAGCACACAAGTACTGGATGAAAGAGGAGAGTCTCTCTCTCTCTCTCTCTCCTCAACCTACTGCTTCCATTCATTTGTCCATCCCTAGTGCTTGGTCCATCTTTCTCTACCTTTATCTATGCTTTGCTGCTCCCATTTTCTACCTCTCTCAATCTGTTAACTTAAGAAAACTGGGGCGTAAGTAATTCTGTGTGTAGTGGGCTAGGTTATTGAGGATGGAAATAGTTGTTAAGACAAAATCAAAATGGGGAAACAACTCCTTGTTTCATTTGGTTCTGCCCCGTCTGATTTCAACATTATTACTTAGTGGTCTGTATCTGCCCAGCTTCTCCCTAGGTTGACCTCTTTATTTGCCTTTTGCTCCAGTAAGTCCTTCCTTCCCTCGCCCCACCCCTTCACTGCTGCGTCTCGATCTTCCTCCTTTGATGCCAGTCCAGTGAAGATTTCTATTCAGAACATCAGAGTGGTTCAGCAGTGTGGAGGGCTAGGCCCATCAGTGAGCTTTCTCTCCTCGTCTCCTTAGATGCTTGCTGCTCTTGTGTCTGCACATCAAAATGAATAGGCTTGGGTCTGAAGTACAAGTCTAGTGAGGGAGAATCTCTGTCTCTGCCCTTAGAAATGGTCCAGCTAGAGGGCCCCACTGTATGCTGCTGCCCCATAGAGAGAAATGTGCTATAGGCTATGGAGCCCCAGTGATTATTGTCAATGGCCTGACTACAAGAGAAAGCCACTGGCAATCCAGCCACTGGTCTTTAGAAGGCTTTTGCCTTGGTGTTGGGCCCATAGAGCTGAATAGAGAATCTATATTCTTCTCTGTTTCTGTGTGTCTCTGTCCCCCAGGCCCAGCCCTGCCTCACATTGCATGGGGAGCCATGTCATGCTGCCCAGATGAAAGCAAAGCATTCTGCGGATGGGCTCATTCGTCTTCGGCAGTGGGCCTGCAGCTTTGACGCCTGCCTTCCCTCCTTTTATTTAGGAAGAGAGGCGCACTGACATTATCGGCCGCTGCAGGCGCATTTGAAAATAATTGCCTGTATGATTGCTATTTTTTCTTACCTCTTTGAGGAGGTGTAGCCTTTGTCTTGGAATCAATGGCTGCTCAATACTGGACAGGGGAAAGGCAGTTTCCTTTCATGTCGCAGTGAAAAGGATGTATTTTTAGCGCTATTCATTTAAGCGATGTATGCCATGCAGTTTTAATCTATTGGTCCCCTCCGATGTGTGGAGAATGGAAGGGATTCAGAGGTTCTTCAGAGGTGCACCACGCTGTTGCAGAGAAAGGAGGCATTGACTTGTCGTCCTATCGCTATCCCTCTCTCTTTGTCTATTATTTATTTGATTCCACTGCTCTGTTCTATGAAGTGAAAAACTGAAAAGGCCTCAGTTCTGCCTTTTCAGGACGGGCGACTCTTGGGACCAAAGGACGGTGTGTGTGCGTGCGTGCGTGCGTGCGTGCATGTGTAGATGCATGTGTTCCTGTGTGCATGTGTGAGATTGTGAACGTCTCTGCATGCTTGTGTGGCATGAGAAAAACGACGCACTCTGTGTGTGCATTTGTATCCATTCTGTATTAAAAAAAAACAACTGAGATTCTGTGTTTTCTCTCCACTTCATGCCTTAACACACTTAACACAACAACAGATGGCCGTGTGTCGTCAGAGCGTTGATTCAAGTCGCAAATTTCCATGGAAAGAGTCACAGCGGAGAGAGAGTAGAGTCCAAATCGCTGTTTATTCTGCCACAAGTCATCCCCAGGGTGCGATGAAGGAAGGTCTACCCTACAGTAGGACACCAAGTCACTGTTTACCATGGAAGTGCTATGTCCAGAGCCGCTACAGTAAATCACGTTAATTGATCAGCAGCTCTGCCATGCATGGGGTATAAATGAAGGTTGTTTAATCATTATAGGAACACCAAGTGCGTCTAGCTCATCTTTCTGCATGCCGGTTGCCAGGCGGATGGATGTGTATGTGGTAAAACATCATGGAGTGGCTTAACTACTTCATTAAAAAGACATTTAAAATGATAGACTTGGAATGTGGGAGTAGCATAGAGGGACATTTATTTCTTATCGAAGAACATTAGAAATGGGCCTAGTCCATATCAGCGGCCTAGTCGTTTAACGGGTCTATTAGAGAGCGCCGAGACCTTTTCCCAAATACGCTACTGACTCCACCCACTTCACGCCTGACACATTTTAAATGAATGTGATTTTTTTTTTTTTCCCCCACCTCCCTCCCAAATTGATTCTGTTTGGAGGGCAACGATGGACAGCCGGTCATGCCGGCAGATGGAAGACAACAAATTAATAGTCCTTTTTTTTTACGTTTGGCCTAGATATGATTCACTGTCCAATGCACTCATCTCTCTTACTGGTCAGCTGGCCCGGCTGGATGGTTTGACACCTTTTGGCCTCCCTGTCTGTCAGAAACTCAGCCAGGAAGACTGACGGACAGACTGACAGATAAGCAGACGTCTCCTGAAGCCGGCTGCTGCTTATTCAATTCAGAATATTTTAATAAAGCAGAAAGGCAGGGAGACATAAGGCTAGAAGAAGTGAAGGAAAGATAAGACTGAGACTGACTTGTAGAGGGTGGAAAAAAGGTGTGTGGGGGGGGGTTGGGGAGTGACAAAGAACAAGGGACATGCTGACATATGGGGTGAAATTATATAGTGGGGAAAGAATGAAGAGAGTGAAAGTGAAAGGAGGGTTTCTGACAGAAAGAGGGTGAAATGAATGGGAGGAGCAGGCAGACAGAGAGAGGGAGACAGAAGGTGGAGGTAGGTTAATGGAGAGAGTGGGGGACTGAAGGTGTAATGGAGAGAAAGGAAGGAGGTTGGATGAGAGTGATGGAGGTGAATGGAAAGGGGTGGACAGCTTGGTGTATGGACATCACACACAGGGGCGTCCGAGGAGGAGGAGGAGGGGTTCCCAACCGCTCCACGGCCTCACAAAGAACGCCGACTTCCTGGCCTGCCGTGGCTCCTTTTCTGCAGCCCGTTATGCAGGGAAGAGGACGGGTGGTCCGCGTCTGGGCTCAAGTATCCCTTCCAGCCTCAAGTATTCTTTGTTAAAAAGTAACACGCCGGGGGAAATCACAGTTATTCTTTTCAGCTTGTTATTACTTCAGTATGAATTATTCTCCTCTCTTCCGCTCCGAGTTGCTCATGCCTCTCAGTGGGATCGACAGCAACAGGGACAAACAGAATGAGGGCTGAATAAAAACGAAACACCAGCAGGCCTACTTTATGCACAAGCTCCTCCCCTCACCAGAACTGATGCAAAACAGCGGCTGGCCTTTTCCCTCTAAACCTCATCCCTCGTCACTACACTCAGGGCTAGCGGGTAACCATGGTTACGGGCCTTATACATCCCACCCCCCCACCCCTTTATTTTTTTTCCAGGGATAGGAGATTAGAGGGAGAGAGAGGGAAAGGGTGTCAGTATTGGTACCTGGTGCCCCTGTATCACTGATGCTTATCGAGTCACTCCATCTTCATAAAGCTGTCCGTCGGTCCCCTACCCTCAGCAACACAGCTCAGTCGGAAAAGAGAAGACGTGCCCCAATCCGGTGAGCCCATAGGCCTTTGGGCAAGCTGCTCTGGCCAGCTCCTATATAGCCACTGCTTTTGGCATTTTCTTCCGGCACAACGCTCGGCCTAAATCTCTGCATTGTCTTGCACAATCAGGAAGGCTGAGAAAGCTGGTCTTTTTTTCCTTTCTGTCTTTTGCTGGAATTGAATGCAGTACTGTTGCACATGGGAGCTTTTGTGTGCACTGCAATCTGTTCTGAGACTAGGGAGAGTGGTGTTTCTCAGTGTGTGCGTCGGTGTTGATGGTGAGAAGTGTGCAGGAGAAAGGCGCACACACACACACACACACACACACAGAGAGAGAGAGAGAGACAGCGCAAGAGGCCTGAATGACATTGTGGAGGTGAAAAACCTCTCAGGTCGCCCCCAGCACTACTCACCTGGGAGTGTGTGTGTGTGTGTGTTGAAGCAGGTGATGGCGTTTAACAGGGTGTGTTCAGGGTTCAAAGAGCACCCCTCGGAGCGCATCACGTCTCATTGTAACGAACGAGAGGCATACCCGCAATTTGATTGGCTCCAGATCTCGCTGCCACGGCAACCCCTCATCCTTTCCGCCTCCCCTTTACCTCCCTTCCTCCTCTCCTCCCCTCCCCCCAGTTTCATCGCCAGGCTCACAGATGAGTCGCGCTCAGACAGGTGAGATGGCTCATGAATATTTATGAGCTGGGATTTCATTCGCCGTGCCGCTGGCCCCTCCCCCTCCCCGACGCCGCGCTGCGTTTGTCCTTCATGGTAAGAGGCAGCGTCCTCGCTCCTGTCCCTCAGGTTAATCTGCCTGTTCTCTAGCCTGTGTGTGTGTGTGTGAGTGTGTGTGTGTGAGTGTGAGTGAGAGACTGGTAACTAGGTTCCTCCCCAGTGACTGATGGGAAGGCAGACCTGTCACAAGGGGGACTGCTGAGATAGAGAGCTTCTCACCCCCCCCCCCCCAGTAACAGAAGGTAGGGCGAAGGAGGGCTAGTAAAGGTGAGAGCACTCAGCTCTGAAGTAGAAAGACAGGCTACACCCAATCTGACTGTGTCGAAGATCCTAGAATAAGAGGTGATCTGTAGGTAACGTCAAAGGCTATGTTGACTATTCAAGCTGAGAAATCATCAGGCAAACAATGTGCCTGTTCATGCTGCATTAGACTAGGCCTACATGCATGGTTGCCTCCTTGAATAAACCCAAATTCAAGTAAGGATGATACAAGTTGCAATAGTATTTTTTAATCTAGCCTACTTTTTGATTGATTCATTTATCAGCTCCTGTCAGCTAATTTGTTTGTCACTTTTTTTTTTCTTTTTTTTTTAGAAAGGTGTTTCTTTTGAACTGGTGCAGTGAGAATGGTGTGGCCTTGGTCTATGTGTTGTCTTGTTGTCCCAGATCAGAGTTTACCAAGAGAGCGAGATTCACCCCATTCAGACTGACAAGCCTCCTCCCAATGTGGTGGGAGGATCAGGCTTGTTTCATAAATATATGTATATATTTGTTATTCAAATCCAAGGATAAAAGCCATGGTGGAAGGGGTTTAGTCATGCTGCAAAAGCATCGAGACAAGAGGAAGAGCCATGTTGGAGAGAGACGGAGGAGAGGGTGCGATGCACCCTAGCAGAGAGAGAGAGGAGAGGGGGAGAGGGGGAGAGGGAAAGAGTGGGTGCCTCTCTCTATGCTTATTAGTTAGGCATTAGCTGTAGCTAAGTACATTGCTTGTGGGGACTCTATCATAATTGTACAATTTCTGTCCGCTGCCACCCACACCCAATGCAAATATGGATACGATCTGTTTATAATTAGCATACCTGCTAAATGTGTTTGTGTGTTTCGCCTGGAGAACACAGCCTTTTGTTTGTTGGCAGTTGTTTTTGTTCTACTATCCTGGGGGTTGTTTAGGAAAAACATTCTCAGAAGACTTTTTAAGGCATACATGTAAACAAATAGAATGATCATAGAATGCATTTTACACATTGCTGGAGACCCGGCTCTGCTGATAAGGTTGGAGTAGAAAACGCAGTGTTTTGTCAGACCTGGAGATCATAAAACGGAGGCTAGAGAGCCGGAGCCTATGACTCTCTATAGTGACAATCTAGTGGGAACCAAAGCAGAGGTATACTAGCCTAATTAGTTGACCTGATTACTATATAGGCTGGATGAAGTATGGAATGGAACATCCGTCCTCATAAGGCGTAACTACAGAAGAGGACAGGAAACAGTTTGTCCATGTTTGTAGAAATTTGTTTCTGTCTTCACTGCAGTTTACAGGTGAAAACACAAGCACAGCAGAGCCTCCAGTACTTTTTTAAACATGTGTATACTGTATATATATTTTTTATTTGTCAAAATTTCGGTTAACAACGAATACATAAAACGGAAAAGGAAAAATAACCTCTACACATAAAAAAAAAAAGACTTAAGAACAAAACAGAAAAAAGAAACAGGATATAGATATAGTGGGTACACATACTTTGGCACTTTCTCAGACTGCCATCATTCATCCATCCCTGTGCCATAGCTATCTGTTATAGCTGAAGTAAACATTAAGGCCATCAGTCTGCGGTGTGCGTAGAGGTGGTTGGCTCCATTTGTCCATGTCCAGTCAGCTGCGGAGAGATGGTGATGGAATCCTGACAGATTGTCTGTGTTTTGGAGCGTGTTGTTTTCCTTGCCCATCCATTTCTCTCCTCCTAGCCACGTTCGCCATGCATCATCACCCTCTCTCTCCCTCCCTCCCCTCCCTCCTTCCTGCCTCATCATTTCTCAGAGGGATGGGAGCGATGGATGGACGTCCGGAATACCTGCAAGGAGAAACTATAGGAACAGAGCAGTTGTCATGAGTGAACACTGTTAGAGGCTCTGTAGGAACCGGACAAAACACCGCGCTTTGTCTTGCTGTCTTTTTACCTCTCTCGGTCTTTCTCTGTCTCTCTCTCTCTCTGTGGGTCCCCCCTCTGCCTCCGTCTCCATGTCATTGTGTGCCAGCCAAACTCGTCTAATCAGCAGATTCGACCAAAATAATTGGTGGCCTTGCTGCTAGCGAGCGCCGTTCTGTATACAGATAGGGGAGGGAGCACTTAATATTCCACGCAGCTCGTGCCTCTCCTGTTCGCTGTGATATCTGACCTCTTTTGTCTCCTGCTTGGCTTGACGTTGATTTTGGAGGGCATTGTTAGCCGGGGCGCTGTGATTGGTGGAGCTTGTCAGTGAGGGGGGCTGTGGTTGGTGGGTTAGGGGGGACTGATTTGCATAAAGGCTTAGCCCAGATTTGGAGCCACTCAGAGAGATCTGAGGAGAAGGGCCCGAGGGCCACGAGGTAATCATCCATGGCCTGTCACAGCGCTGTCATCCCTCTGTGTATTTGTGTGTCTGTGTGTGTGTGTGTATGTGTGTATGTGTGTGTGTGTGTGTGTGTGTGTGTGTGTGTGTGTGTGAGTGTCTGTGTGTGTGTGAGTGTCTGTGTGTGTGAGTGAGTGAGAGTGTGTGAGAGTCGGAGAGAGAGAGCACTGTGTGTGTGTGTGTCTTTGTGTATGTTTGTATTCCTTTGTGTTTTGTATGGATCATTGTTGAGCATCTCTCTCTCTCTCTCTCTCTCACTGTCTTTCCCTCTCTTTTGTTTTGTTTCCCAGGAAGGATGGTCCGTGCCAAGCGGATGGTAGTGGCGGCCAATCCTACAGAATATGAATATATGGAAGGCAACATTCCATCGGAGTGGGATGGTACGTCTGGAGCGCTGCATCGACCGTCGCATACTTTGACTATCACTAACATGGATAAATGGCTTGTTAACAAAAGAGCTACCCGGCAGAGTACACAAAGTGCTGCACCAATAAAAGTAGAATAACAAATTCATGACTGCATCTATCGGGGCCTAAGCTAATCCATCGATTTTTCATACTGCGAGATGGGGGCTGGGAAAGCATATTCATGAGTTTGTCAGAGGCGCCTTCTGCTGGTGTTATACAACCATACCATAAAACAGTGTTTCAAATTTCTTACAACTGGATACGTACTGTTCCCCCCTGTCTCCGACTGGCTTTATCCACCTTAAACCCCTCATCCTGCTTCGCCCCATCCCTCATGCATTTTCATCAGGATGCAAATAAGGAAGGGATAAAAGAGGCCCAGAATCCCCGCGCTAGCTGGAGGAAGAGTTAGAAAATCTCTCTCTTTCTGGCTCCCTTTTAACCTGCTCTGCCGGTGCAGCCAGCTCAGCCAAAATAGAGCTCCTTTAAAAAGGAAAAAAAAAAGAGGATGACGGAGAGAGAGCGAGTTCTGCTCAGGGAGAACGGCTATGAGGAGGAAGAAGGACAGAGGTATTGATGGAGAATGACAGAGACAGTGTGCACTTTTAAATTCAAAGATCAAAGAGATCTGCACGTTCTCTTCGGAGACGCAGTACCCAGTGGCCCGACACTGCCTAGACTAAAGCAGTACATGTTTTCTAGTTTGATACCGTGTGTATAGCTTGCATGTTTTACCATTGTGCCTCTTTTCCCCATAGTTGAGTGCAATGAAACAAAACAAACTGAAAATCCTCCCATACGGTTCCCCAACTATCCTGGTTACTCTGTAGTTACACCAAGCTACTGTAGTTCCCTGAAACCCAGTGATGCTATCGCGACACCCTCAAAATATGACTGCAGGTTTTGTTTGTGCAGCATATGTTTGTGTGGGTGTTCTCACTCTCTTTTCTCTCTCCTCCTCCTCCAGCTTGGATCCGAGGCAGACGGAAGGAGCCCCCCTCCATCGAGGTATGTCTCCCCCAGCCTCCCTGCTGTGGTGATGGTTGGGCTCTGGGGGACTGGTTACAAGGGAGAAAAGAAGCAAAGATGGAGAGAAAGGCTTTGATTTGATTTCTCTCAGTTTCCAACAGAACCCAGGAACTTTGGGGGACAGGTGTTAAAATAAACTGCAGCTGAAGTGCATTGATGGTGAGACTGAGAGCACAGACAGCCTCTGAACAAGGGGCTCACTGACACCATGTCCTAGTTTACTTTCTTTTTGCCAGCAGAAGCCTGCATCTCTGTTTTGTGTTTTATTTCTGGCAGTCTATAAGATAGGAATGGCAAATGAGTGCAGTTTTCCCCTCGTGTACCTCTCTGGGTTTATTGCTCTTTAAATGTGAGAATACTACAGATTATTTGGCCAGTGAAATGTGGGTCTATAGGAAATCCCTTGGAAGGCCAATACCCAGGCAGCTCTCTCTTGCTCTCTCTATCTCCCTGTCCTCTCTCCCTGCCAGTGGCCAATGCCATCCCCCCGCTCCATTGCCAGAACATTCTATTCCAATTTTCTGCCTTGTGTCTGCCCAATAGCAGCCATCGACAGCTGGACAGTGTTGATGTGGCCAAGACTTCACTCCCAGCGCATTACCCTACCCCTTGTCACGCTCCCTCTCTTCCTGGTCCAAGCCGACATAAATTGATTGGATTAAATCCTGTCATTAACAGGCTGGAAAAGCAGCTCAGTATGTTTGTCTCCGTCCCCAAAGCAGGGCTTTTTGGCCACAGCGCTCCCCTCTCTTTTCCAGTTCTTTAGGTCTGCCAACACACAACAGCATTATGCCCAGTCCTCCCTTTTTGGCTGTCTGTGCTAGGGAGAGGCTAACATCACTGGACACTAGCTGTAGCTCCAGTGGGTGGCTGTTCCACCAGTGGACTACGTTCAGGTTATAATTGTTTCCATGAGTTGGAATGGCTGTTTACACTCCAAAAGCCTCCTGTCATGTGTACCAATCCTTTCCAAGAACTACAATTTTTAAACATGGTTTATTGGACCAGTATAGGTTAACTGAGCACGCTTGCTCTTTTGTTCAGTGAATGCCCTACTTCACACTCAGCAGTTGCACACATTTGTTCCTGGAAGCTGCCCAGGGCAACTGCATGTCTTCTACTTCTACTAGTGAGCAGCTGAAGCAGTTGGGGTTCAATACCTTGCTCAATAGCCAATCAGTGGTAATTATTTAAGGAGGGGAAAGCATTACTCAATCAATTTCACTATCTGTTCTTTGCCTGACAGTGTGGGGATTACAACAAGCAACCCTCTGGTCACAAACCAACTTCTCAAGCAACAACCACCTCAACATTTCCGACAACGCGACGGGCCTCGGTAGACTAGTGTCACAAGACTACACAATATAATATGCATGTGTATATGTCCACCTGTATGTTCTATAGGAGCTGCTGAAGAACGAGTACAACAGGGAGCACATCAAACAGAAGGCCAGGGAGGTGGAGGAGCGAGATCTGGCCCTACAGGCTAAGGAGTACGAGGAGGGTCTAGTGGCCGCTCACTCCCAGACGGAGGCCAAGGGCCACGCGGCCGCCACCAGCTTCGGTGGCCAGCAGATCAGCGAGAAGCCCACCAGCACCGCAAACACATTCCAGCCTGGCTCCTGGATGCCTGATGCCAAGAAGTAGATTGAGACGTTCGTATGTTCGTACATATACAAGAAAATACTTTCATCACTCATCTTGTAGCTAAACAGACTCAAGTGACGACAATTTGGAGGTAGCTGTGAGGGATTGTCTGAGCTGCTAATAAAGGAAAAACAGCTAAACAGAAAACTAATAGGGTTAACTTGTACCTCAAGTGTGCGGTATCGGTATCAAGCTTTAGAGGGATATTGCACTATATCTTTTCCATTAAATTGTCATTACCTTAGTTATAATCGATCTGTTAACTCTTAACCAGACACTTAAAACTAAAGTATGTTTCAATTTCAGGCTGGTCAGAATGAGAGACGGGGGTATTCAGTTACAACCAAAGTAAATATGTCCACTTATATTTGTGAAATATCCCTGTGGAGCACAATGATTTTTCAGTGTAAAGATGAAGTATTCCTTGTTATGGAAGAATGTGACAAATATAAAGCTTATATTTATTGCTGTGAGAATTGTTTATATGTAGATAAATTGGTGCAGTGCAACTGAATAAATATTTTCTGTGTAAATGTTTGTTCATTATATGGAGGTGGTGTCCAGTGGCTGTGAATCATACATCAGTGTTTTTTTCCCCCCCATTGGGAAATATTGTATTCAGTGTATTGTTCAAGGAGACTTAAGCAGGGCAGACACTTGCCACAAGGGTTTGAACCTGGATCCTCTGGTCTCCCTACTCATGCCACCCTATGCACTCTAAATGCACAAGAGAAGATAATACACAGAATCCAGAAACAAATCAGGTTTTCTACGAAGGGGGATGACAGCAAAAAACACTTCATGTTCAGAGTCGGGTATTATGAATTATTTGACATTAAATAAAGCCACTTGCAGGGATTGTTCTTTCATCCTTCCAATCTTAAATACACAAAGGAATTATATTTTCTTATCAACCATGGGAACTTTATTGATTAGAAAGTAAATCATTTGGACATTTTGCTAGTGACTGGGGGAAAAATTCCAGTATGCTCATTACATTATCAAATCAGCAAAACCGATGCTAAAAATGGAATGCAAGGTGCTGCAACAGCTGCACAACAATACACCGATGGATCTCTGCATAGAAAGGGACTATACAGATGACCACTGTGCTCTTGCTGACAAGAGTCCCATTGGGATGAGCCTCCTCCCGGCAGGACTGTCCGTCTCAGCACTGTTGGGCCTATAGGGCCAATGTCCCTCCTCCCACCCCAGACAAGAGGGATAGTGGGCCTGTGCTGATGGTAGGGCTGGGACAAGGGAGGGCAGTGTGCCTTTGGGAGGAGAGCCTTGACCATGGCGGATGCTGTCCCTCATGTTCCTTGCCCTCATCCCTTCATCCCACCCTCAGGAGCTCAGTCTTTCTTGGCCCTCTTGGCCTTGGCTATATTTTCCTGACGTTTCTGCTTTTTCTTTTGTTCGCGGTCACGCGCCTCAATCATCTTGGCCAGTTTCCACGACAACAACGCGCTGGCAATGAAGAGAGGAGTGAGAGCCAATATGACGGTCATCAGGAAACCGTAGGGGTCTTTGGCGGCCCACTCCACCACATACTCTGCCCACGCCCGCACGTCAATCATCCTGGTCACCAGTTACAACTCCAGTCAGACCTGAGCAGGGGGACCAGGAAGAGAATGGTGATTAGCCAAACATACAAATGAAAGTTCAATCCAGAATTTGGTGGCCGATGTAGTACCTCTAGATAGCATACTATATAGCAAGCCAACATGAATACGTGTAGCGATAGGATTTCATGTCATGGGCCACAATTATCATTATACACTGGCTTCTCTAACCTGACAAATCAAGGCATCAAGATGGCTTCGTGAGATCACCGGACGTTAGCTGGTTAATGTTAAGCGCTCCATCCAACAGTCCGTCATAAAACTTAACTATTAACGTTAGCCCCGAAACATAACTAAATTCAGGAACCGAAACCTTACAGCTTAATACTATCTGGCTAACACCCTCTCTAACTACAGCAAGTCAGCAAACAAGCTAAGCTAACAGCCGCCTATGTCCGTCATTAGGATGAGATTTGCATTCCTGAGATGAGGATGAAAGATTTGCATTGCTAGCTAAACCGCACATCCACCACGGCCTAACTAACCTAGCACACCCACTATATCGGTTAAACAGCACAACACGAGTGTCTGTAAATGTTACATCATTACAAGTGTACATTTCGATATTGGTTGGTGGTGGTATAAATAGGCTAAATGGCAAATACACTCACCAAATGCAGCAATTTATGTTTATATCCACGCTGCGTCCCAGCTCCTGTCTCCGCCTGGTTCCCGGAACTGGTCGCACACTGTCATTTGCGATTGGTAATGACGTCACTCTTCAGGCGATGGGAATTGTAGTCCTGAAAAATCCCAGCTATTCAGACTCCTGCTGCATTGAATGTATTGAAAATTCCTTATAAGCGCAAGACCTGGTCTCTCTTAAGTTTAAAATGACTATGAAGGGTTTTGAGATAGTCTCAATAAGGAATTGCCCCCATAAGGAACTGTCTATACTTTATATAGTTAGGTCTATTTAGGCTTAGCCCCTGCTTGTCTGTGATTGGACTATTGTCTTTTTATATAGTACATATAGTACATTTAGACTTTATGTGGTTTTGAAGTCATCATTATGTGTGGAAGATTTTCAATTATTAAATATTTTCAATGTTTACATTTATTGCCCGGGTCACTCTTGAGGTAGGCTTACTACTACTACTACTACTACTACTACTACTACCACTACTAATACTACTCCTACTACTACTACTACTACTACTACTACCACTACTAATACTACTACTACTACTAATAATAATAATAATAATAATAATAATACTTGATTGGATTAAGGCAGGAATCATTATGGGGGAAAAAACAGTGTCTTGGTCAAACGCACTGGATGCTTGTACAGGTCACGGACCTTAGCCAGCTGTGCAGAGGCTGTTTTGGCAATTGAACCTGAACTTGTAGGGAAGAAATTCGATTTGTTTTCCTCAGTCTTGGTCACATCAGGCACAGTGGTTTAACTACTACTACTAATAATACTAATAATATGGAATGAAATTAGACATGGTCTAATGTGTTTGATGGTAAATATAACCATCAATTTTGAGAGGCGGTATAGTGCTGTACACATTGGAGAAACAGGCCTGTGACCACAAGGTTGATGGTTCAAATCATCAGATGGACTAGAAAAGTATGAGCAAAGAATGAGTAATGCTCTCCTCTCCATCAGCAATTACGGTCAAGGTGGCCTAGAGCAAGACATGTAACCCTTGTAATTGTACTGGGCATCTCCCAGTAGTGAATATGTGATGCTGAAAAAGAGTTATGCCTGCTCAATAAGCCATGGCTAGGATAAAGACTAAAAGATAAATATTTCATAGATAAAGAGAGAGATGATACACTTTTGATTGTGTGGTACTGCCATGCCAGAAGAATAAAGTGAAAGATAATGCAATAACTTCACTTTTAAATAAGACCAGGTGTCCCAAGTGATGGCTGGGCCATTTTGCTGTATGCAAAGCAACACCTTCCGCCTCCACCAGACATGCCACATCTCCAGGCGTGCACATTTAACATCAGGGTAATGTATGGTGCTGTGCCTATGGCCCAGCCAAAAAAAGCTAAAGGCTGTACTGGCATAATGAGAAAGATGACTAACATAACAAAGGAGGACCTGCTGGCTCTGTGAACTTCCTGTGGGGAAGTGTTGAAACCAAATCAGGTTAGGCCACATCTGCTCTGTCCATACAGCATGGATCACTTTCAGAGCAGTTCAAAGGCCAGCTTTTTACTCACAGAGGAAGGAGAGGGGCAGCTGGGAACACATGCAGAGGACAGACAGACAAAGACTAACTCTGGTCTATCAACCTAGTTTTGGTCAATTTTAATTGGCAATATAGAAAAACTCCCACAATATTTTTTGTTATGTGGTTATAATTATTGTTTTCCTGCTGTATGTCTCTAGTCTATGTGTGTCTCAGGCCGAGATCCAGGGGGTCGGCAATGCAGCCGCACCCTGGCCCCTGATGACTATTTTACTCCACCATTAGTAAATAGTCTCCCCCCCCCCTCACACACACACACTCCTTCATGAAACAGCAGTGGAACTAAGATTATCAACAGACAGGAAGGGGGTCCATAAAAACGGCTGCGCCAGTATTTATTGTTAACCAACTCCACCAGTGGTGTGTGTCATGATGGTTGCAAGTCAAACCACTTGTCTGGCCAGACCTCAAAGAATTTCCAACATCCTTTGATTTCGCCTTTTCTGGAGCAAGGGTGATAGACTAAGTTACTTGAGTGAGTGATGATTACAAGACATGAAACAGACCTCCTAAAATAAAGATAAATCCTCTGTGTGAGAGAGAGACAGCAAAGAGGGACAGAGCATTTCTATTACAGTGTGTGTGTGTGTGTGTGTGTGTGTGTGTGTGTGTGTGTGTGTGTGTGTGTGTGTGCTTGTGTGTTCTGAATTGCCCATAGGCTGTAGCCTAGTAAGCCTACCATGACTAGCAGTTGACCATAATGACTGATAAATGACTATGGCTGACAGGCATGTCCATAGCCCTATAGCTTCATGTTCCTCCTCCCACGCCCTTTCTCTCTCTGACAGTTTAGAGGGCTTTGGACCAAGGCCTTGAAAACAACCCTCGCAATGTTATTGGGAAAGGCAGAGCTCGCGGTGGTAGCACAGACTCCAAAAGAAGATTTTCAACTCTCTTGCCCCCTTTTGCCCCTGTGGGAAACTGCGAGACCGCCCCTGGATTAAGTCCCCGCCTTTAAACTCAAATAAGAAGGAAACTTCAAAGGCTCTCGGCCGCCGGGGCCCCGCCCTCGCGCTCCCGAACGGCTTCACAAAGGATTTGCCGACGTTCGGGAATTCCGCCTCCAGTTCCTTTTATAGCGCCACTCGTGCGCTGGCAGCGCTCCAGAATCCCGCCCATCCCGGTTACTCTGACAACACAAAGGACTTCACGGAACTCGGAGGCACCGCCTACTTTTCCAAATAAGGGCAGTCTCTCCATGTACGGCAAACAATCGGTGCGAGATTGCCCTTTTCTCTTCCTTATCCCGTTTATATGATCGGAGAGGAACTGCGCTTCAGGTTGGAAGCGGTGCGATCATGGCCGAGCGAGTCCAGCAGCCCCCAGCCAAGCGGCTCTGCTGCCGGCCCGGCTACAACCCGGCATGCAGGCAGGGGCAGCGGGCTGGAGGAGTCCTGTGTGGCGGCGCGGGGTCCGCACCAGGAGGGTCGGGAAAAACGCACAACCCCGAGTCGCTGCTCGACATCGCGGCGCGCAGAGTCGCGGAGAAGTGGCCCTTCCAGAGGGTGGAGGAGCGGTTCGAGAGGATCCCAGAGCCCGTCCAGCGGAGGATCGTATACTGGTCATTCCCGAGAAGCGAGAAGGAGATCTGTATGTATTCCTCTTTCAACGCCGGAGGAGAGGAGAGTGGGACTAGCGGGGACAATAATGACGAGACCCAGCTGCCTTTCCTACGGGGTGTCACTCTTTTAGAGGGTGGCTGGGTGGACAACGTATTGCAAGTCGGTGAGTGGGCTACAATAAGCGGCTTATAATGCAGGGAAACGGGCTATAACAAATAAAACATCGAACCCACACTGTTTGGCTTTTTCCATGGAACCATGCCAGGATTTAAAGGGCTTGTGCTTGCCTTCCGTAGTCTTGTCTATTATGAACCATGTAGGCTATTTCTAAACCAGTCTACCCTATAGCTGTGAGAATAGCCTATTTTCAGAGAAGCTCGTAATAGTAGCCCACTTCTCCTTGTTTTTGCCCAGTGAGCTGCGCGCATTGAATAGCCCTGAGCCATCCCAATTGGAAGCTTAGCACTTTGTTCCTATTTTTGTGTCTTTCCAGCTCTCCGTGCCCCCACCAATGGGTACGCAGACAAAAGCCCCCTATATCTTTTCACCGCTGGCTAAATAGAAGATATTTAGAAAGGGTGGGAGGGACGGCGATTTAAAGCCACAGTGCTTCTATTTTGTTTGCCAAACACCTTTGTGAGACAAGATTGAAGCTTTTTTTCCCCCTGCCTCCCCCATATTATATGAAAGCCCAAGGTACAGAAAGCTGTAATAGGCAAAGGTGCATTTTTCTCTCGGCTGCATTATTTGTGGCAGAGCAGGGAGTAAACAGAGGTGCTGTGGGCTCAGCAACCCCCCTGCCTGCTCGCCTGCCTGCCTGCCTGCCTGCCTGGCTGGCTGCCTTTGCCAGAGCCACAATATTTCACTGCATTCGTCAGTGCAATAGGCTCAGCTGTCAATCCGACTCCCCACCCTTGGAACCGGTTCAGGATTCTAATCCCATTACCCTCCCCAGTTCATCTGAATCTTAATGCATTCTGCAAACAAGATTTTATGCATGATCTTCCTCCTCCTCCTCCTCTCTCTCTCTCTCTCCCTCTCTCTCCCTCTCTCTCCTTGGCTCACTATCCCTCCAAAGAATCTGCGTGGAGATGGCTTCAGCTCTTGTGGGCTCAGAGAATGTGCAGTGCACAATAGTAGCCATGGAGCAGGCAGACGGGCAGGCAGACAGGCAGGCAGCTCTCTCTCCCTCTCTGGCCTGTTTACCAGATTCCCCAGCATTAGGCTCATTTATGTGCTCGCTCTTTTGGGGCTTCAGGAAGCGAAACACTGTCAGCTCTGGGGAAAATGGAAAGTGAAGGCATCGATGACGTCTCGCACTCTCTATATGTGTGTATGCGTGTGTGTTTTGAAAGATAGCATGTCAAAAAAAAAAATTGACGGAGGAGAGAAAGTCTTTTGTGACCATGCGAATGTGTGTGTGTTTGTGTGTGCGTGAGAGAGAGAGAGAGAGAGAGAGAGAGAGGAAAACAGTATGTGTGTCAATGTGTGTGGGGGATTGATAAAAGCAGAGGGGGATTGTGTGTGTGTGTGTGTGCGTGTGTGTGTGTGTGTGTGTGTGTGTGTGTGTGTGTGTGCATGTGTGTCTTCGGCTGCACGGGCTGTCAGTCTCATCCCGCATGCTCACAGAGAGTGGAGAATGACAGGCGAGTACACAGCAGGAGGAGGGCATGTTATGCTGATTGCAATTTTCGCCCCAGAATTTTTGCTGGGAAAATAAAGCCAAGGAAGAAAAAGTGATAAATAAAAGATGCAATCTTCTCCAGGGGACAGGCAGCCACTGGAGGACGAGGGCTTAAAAGCAGGGCAACATGGGAGGGGGCTGTCAGCCACATCACAAACTGCATGTGTTGGCCCATCAAACACACAGTGGGTCTGGCCTGAAAAGAAGGCAGGGTGGGTGTGTGTTTGTAGGCACACACGCGTGCATTTTGCATGTTTATGTGTGACTTCTTTCTGTGTGTGTGTGTGTGTGTGTGTGTGTGTGTGTGTGTGTGTGTGTGTGTATGTGTGCACTGTCAGTGGGATGGGATTCAGTGTTGATGATGAAAGACAGTAGAGCAATAGAAGAGATGCGGAGGTTATTGTGTATGGGGGGAAAAGCTAATATACTTGAATGGATCTGCTGTCGCTGTATTGCTCTCCTCCCCCTCTCATCTCCCCCTCCACCTCCCTCTCTCCCAAGTGAGCAGCTATAAAACTCTCCATATTTACTCCCCTAAGGCCAACTACCAGCCCCCAGTCTCCTGTGATTATTTATCTTTTTCTCAAAGACATTAATCACACGCTCTTTCTTTTCGCTCTCTCTCTTTCCATACATCAATGCTGCGGAGGGGAGGGATAGGGGGATGCCGTTTAAGGGGAAAAGCGATAGATCAGGTGATATCAAGAAAAAGAGGAGAGGCCTGGAGGGAAAAAGTGGGTGGAAAATGCAAAAGAGGAGAGAAGCATTGAAATGGTGATGGCAAGAGAAAGTTAAAAAAATGAACAAAAAACAATGAGAGTGAGATGGATTGTTCTTTCTCCCATGGAAACTTGTCTATTCCAATGGCATCCTTCTGGATAAATGTTGTAAATGAAGCACACCACTGTTATCCAGCAGTCCAACAGTCCTCAGTCATAGCGGTGTTATAACAGCTTGGTCTCAGCCCTGTTGGACTGTTTAAACTGTCAGATCAGTGCTCAATTTGTCAGCCGGTGAATAGGTAGCGGAACACACACATCCAAAAGCTTCCTACAGGCACTGTGCAGAAATGTAAAAATGATGAAAATAAAATGTTGCCTAGGAGAATAGTCCATAACAATTCTGTAACGATTACTCCCATAATAATTACGTTGTTCTAACACAAACACCGGATCAGGAGTATTTTTCTCAATGGCGTGCCCAGGTTCTGTTTTCGTTAGCTTGTCAATCAGGCCGTGCTCTGCCATAACTGAGCATTGTTAAAGTGAATAGAAATCCTGTGTGTATCCAGAGCTGCCCGTCCTGATCATAGCATCTGTTCTCTGGCCCCCATGTGTAATTCAGACTCAGGAGCTCATCACGCTGAAAGGAACGCTAGTATTATGGTGCCCCGTCCTCTAATTATAGAATTCTAATCCTATGGCTCTAACATGGCATGACAAAGCATGTTTGCACTTCATTACCCCCCCCCCCCCCCCCCACCCCCCCCTTCCTGTTTTAGTCCTCTAGTCTGGGTCAAGTTCATCCCGTCTCCTCTCATTCATTTATGACATCTACTGTCCCACCCCCTACCGGCCTCTCATCCTTGTATCCCTAACCCCCAACCCCCTGTCTTCCTCCAGGGGCTCTGTGCCAGAAGGTGAACAACCCACTCCTGACACTCTCTCACACACACACACACACACACACACACACACACACACACCACTCTCCACCCCTTTCTTACTATCCTGTTACCGTAAGCCCCTCGTCCCTAAGGAGTGACACACTGATGCCTGGCATATGTCTCTTTCTGTGATGTCATTAGTGTCGGCTACATGCTACAGCCCATTTCTCCAACTCTTGTTGTGAGGCTGATTTTTTTCACATGAATCTACATGTCACGTTATCATGCTCCTGCCCCAAATCTGACTGACGAGGAGGTCACTTTGTAGAGATTTTTCTTTTGTAGGTAGAAATGCACATTGTCCAGCCTATTTTGGTGTATTTTCCATGGTGGTGTTGTTGGGCTAGCTAGCCTATAATATTTTGCCCTTCCCCTGCCTAAAATATCACTGAATGTCCGTGGCTGTCATGCCTGTTTGAGTGTGAATGTCATCCTCCTCTGCTCCACCTATTTCGGCGGTGTGTGTGTGTGTGTGTGTGCGCGTGTGTGTGCGTGTGTGCATGTGTGCTCCTGCATGCTCATAACTCAGGTTAATTTGTTCACGCTCTGGAGAATCTTAATTAGGTTTCTGCGTCATCTACTCCCTCACCCTCTTTTTTTATCATGATGTCAATGAAACGGTGAAATAACAACCAGGCCGGTGGTTCCCCTTTTTTTTTTAAACGGTTCCTTTTTTTGTTACATAAATGGTGGAAATCATAACACGGACTCGCTCTCGCTCTCATGAAACCTTGTATTAAGCCCCAACATGCCAGCTTAAGGTGTGTGAATAGAGGAGTTGTATGTCACCAGGCTGGTGCTTTCCGCTTTCCGTGTTGACTGTAAATCACATTTATTTATCATCCAAACTGTGTTGAACGCTAAACTGTTGGTCATGAGGACAACTCTGGATGCATCACACACACGCGCACACACACACACACACACACACACACACACCCCGACAACAAAAATGAGGACTGATTAAACAACAAAGAATGTATGCACACACGGGTAGCTTATTTTGTGTGTGAGAAAGCAGGGAGTCTACACGCCAGGAGAAATGTGTGCCACTTAGAGAGGTGGAGTGACATTGAGCGTGTTTGTGCAAGAACACACTCAGGTGCACACACACACACACACACACATATACACACACACACACACACACATTTTTTACTCTGCGTTTTTTTTTTTTACTAAGAATTCACAAGGCCTTTCAAAAGGGCTTCTCAAGGACCTACTTCGACATTTCAAGCATTTTGTCCACAAAGGTGCAGAATTTAAGATCTGGAACTTAAATCTTGCATGAGCTTGTTGTCTGCGAGGCAGTATGTGGCTGAGCTAGCTTTTGGTGAGCGATGGCTTATTCTCTCTGTTTGTGTGTGGGCTGTTTCTTTTCATGTGGGTGTATCTGGTTTTATTTTCCAGTTAGGTTAGCCGGAGAGTTCCTTTATCTTTTACAATGCCCGTTGAGAAAGAGCCCACATGCCTACCGCCAGAGAGAAAGAGAGAGACGGGAGAACGCTTCCTAATATGTTATTTGTCCGCGTGAAATAAATGTGATTCAGGACTGTTTAAAACACTGACAAATATGAGTCAGGATTGTTTAAAAAAAAAACCTCAGTAAGCCTTTCTTCAGAGCTGTTGTTTTTGAGAGAGGATGGAAAAGCAAATTGCAGATGATCAGATGTCACTTGTGGGTCGAGCTGCGATGGTTCAGATTAAGGTGAGAGTTTAGGAGCAGAGTTCCTGGATCCTGCGCCTCAGGTCTACCCCCTTCCCATGTGACTAACCCTGGGATTGTATCGTCATGGAAACATGGCTGAGCCTAGAGCTAGTGTAAACAGCTGGCCTTCCAAGAGGGAGAGAGAGGGGCAGCAACCGCATCCATGTGAAGAGACATCAAGTCTTTAGGGAAAGTGCTCTCTCTCTCTCTCTCTCTCTCTCTCCCCCTCTTTCTCCCTCTCTCTCTCTCTCTCTCGCTCTGAGTGTGTGAGAGAGAGAGATTCCATGCCTTTGTCTCATTATGATGGTTGAATGGAAAGAAGATAGGATACATTTCAGTTGTCTTGTAATGGAAACATCAGCTTAGTTTCTTTGTGTTTGTGTGTAAGTGTGTGTGTGTGTGTGCACGCAAATGGGGCTGTGCACACGTGTTTGTGTATGTATAAAGACTTGCAGACTTTTAGATGTTTTCTGAGTAACACCATTGTCCTCCAGTCCAGTCAATATTGTTTACTGTTTACAAATGAGTCAATTACAGGTTTTTTTTTGTCTACCGGTATAGATAGGATTTAAGTTGAACATACGCCTGCTCTACAGATCTCAGTTCTGTTTATGTGATAATCAGTTTCATTCCACTCATAATGAGTTTCAGTACATGCTCAATTTCAGTCTTGGATCACTCACAGAGAGTCAGCCCTAGCCAGCCCGAGACCCACAGCCCCCCAATCGGAACAAGCCACATACGGTATGTGCCATTTAGTGGATGCATTTATCCAAAGTGCCTTACAGTACAGTGAGTACATACATTTTCAGTATGGGTGGTCCCACTGAGACGTAAACCCATAAGCCAAACCCTGACAGTACCACCCTGTACCCATTGAGTGATAGAGGACCACGAGCCACTGCTCTCTAGTCAGTTCTGTCCCAGTCCCAGCACTCAACTGTTTCCAGTAGGCTCCAATCCCCAACGCTTGCCACAGCCCCGACTCCAAACTCCCATTCCCGGACCCAGATGTGCCCCCAGATGGATTATTCTCACCACAGACCATAACTTGCTCTAGCCAACCCTGTTCCATTTTCTACACCCAGCCATTTCTCCTGCTCCTCACATTCCCAAGACCGTACCCCAGACGAACCTCTGGACAGCTCCTCTCCCATCTCTAGCCAGAGCTAACTTCTGTCTGTCCCATTTCCAGTCCCCTGCCACAGGCCCTAGACGTGACTCCAGCCAGCGCCACTACCACTCCCAGTCCCGGTCCCAGACATAGCTGTCTCCTCCTTGCTCCTCTTTAATCACCATTCCCAGTTCCAGCCCCAGCCACCTCCTTTTTGCCCCGCTCCCACTCCAGCCCCATTCCCTTTGCCTGAGGACTACAGTTCAAAACTAGCCAGCTCCCTAATACTGGCACGTACGTATACGGAGATGCCGATCGGCGTGCATTGCCCCCATTAAAATAAACCAGCTAAAGTAATAAAGTTTCAGCACTCGCTTTCTAACGTCTGCCCCAGTCCCACTGCCAGCCCATAGCTGTCTCCTGTCCCAGACTGTGGCTGCTGGGTGTGCGTCAGCACTGCTCCTCGGCTGGCCGACTTTGTCTAGGAATCTATTCCTCCTTCCACGATGCTCCTTCACCCCTCTCCTCTAAGAAGAGAGACGAGAGCAGAGGCAATGGAGAGGGAAAGAATAGCGGGCAATAGGAAGGCTACTAAATCCACAATGACAAGGCCCTATTAAAAGCCTTTTTTCTATTTCATTCAATGACTTTTATTACCAGCCGCCCTTCTCTCTTCGATTTGGCAATAATAACAACAGGGGAATGCAGTGCTCAGCATTCTCCTCTATCTGATGCTCCCTTTCACTTTTTTTCTTTATAATGAATTCCTCTTTGCACCAATGGGCTGCTGAAATAAGCACAAAGCAGTCCAAGACACTGCTTACTGCAGAATGTGGTCGGTTCAATGTATGTGTCTGTGTGTGTCTGTGTCAAAAGAGCTTTGGATCAGCCCATACGCCACAACTCCTGTGTGTGTGTGTGTGTGTGGTGTGTGTGTGTGTGTGTGTGTGTGTGTGTGTGTGTGTGTGTGTGTGTGTGTGTGTGTGTGTGTGTGTGTGTGTGTGTGTGTGTGTGTGTGTGTGTGTGTGTGCGAGAGAGAGACAGGATCACTCTATAGTTGACTTGGAGAGGTGGATGGTTACCTGCTGTTGTCACGGTTTTCGTTAAGTACAGCAGGAAACTGTTTTCAGAAATCCTGCTGTTGTTGTTGTTGTTGTTGTTGTTGTTGTCTAGCGCAGAAACAGACTTTCATTCATATTAGTATAAATATAAAAGATTGTTAGATTAACCTGAAACCAAACAGATTGAGAAACACTTTTATAGCAACTTTTTTTTCTTCTTACACAGGGTTGCACTTAGAATGTGTTTCAGCCCTTGTTTTCCTGTGAATGTGAATATGACCCTGTGTGTGTGTGTGTGTGTGTGTGTGTGTGTGTGTGTGTGTGTGTGTGTGTGTGTGTGTGTGTGTGTGTGTGTGTGTGTGTGTGTGTGTGTGTGTGTGTGTGTGTGTGTGTGTGTGTGTGTGTGTATATGCATTTATGGCTCAGTGAGTGTGTTTATGGCTGTGTGTGTCAGGCTGAATAAAGGTGAGGCATCTTAATGATAAGAGGGTGGATGGCATTCCTGTCCGTCATCATTCTCACCCTATCTCGTTTCCATTCATGCACACAGACATACACTTGTATGCACACACACACACACACACACACACACACACACACACACACACACACACACACACACACACACACACATTAAGACACACACTTGTCTCGTAGCCCTAGGGCGCCAGTGACTTGGCACCTTAGAATAAACAACAGCAGAGGATGAGGGTTTACCTGCCACTGACCCCTGTCACACACACACACACACACACACACACACAGTGCTGGAGGTGTTCACTCATCGTCTGGTCCCTCCCCCAGCATTGAGCTGGCCTTATTCTGACCTCTTCACTTGACCCCCAGGGACTAAGTGAGGTCAGAGGTCAATCTGGTCAGACTGTCCCCCACAATTGCTGTGCTTGAAGAGCAGCCCCATACATACACCATTGTTTTCTAATGAACACCACCTAACCAAAGAAAAAGATTGTGTGTGCCGGGGGGGAGGGTTCCAATAAGCAATTTTTCACCTGAGAGATCAATATGAAATGAAAGACGAGGTAAGGGCCCAGGCTTCTCTATAGAACAATCCAGTATCCAGCAGGCCAGAGTGTTGTGGCAGCTATGCAGTGAAGGAGGTCCTCCTGAGTGTGTGAGGTGCCTCTGGCTGCGCCTATTCCAAGGATGTCGTGGCTGTGTGGCATGTTAGACATGCTTTCACCTCTCTGTGGCAGAGGAGCGCTGAATAGAGCTGGAAAGGCTCTCCAGGCATGAGAGAGAGAGAGAGAGAGAGACAAAGAAAGAATGAGAGAGACTCAAAGGGGAGGAGAGGAAAGCTTTCAACAGTCTATGGAATTTAGTTTGTCCTTCTGAAGATTTCTGTCTTTAAGGGTTTTGCTCTTTATTTCTGTCTTTTTATTTCTTGCTCACTTGTTCACTGGCATACTTTTTTTGCTTGCCTTATTTCTGCCCTTCTTCCTGTTGTCTTATTTTTGTGCTCGTTCTCTCTCGGTCTCTATACCTGTCCATATTCTCCTTCTGTTTCATGCATTCCTTCCCTCTGTTTAGAAGCTCTCACGCTCTTTCTTTCTCCCCCGCTTTTTCCCCTTCTCAATTTTCCAGTTTCATTCCCAAGCCAGGCAATAGAAACTCATATCTTATTTACACTGCCCCTATCTAGATACAGCATGTTTCCATAGTGCTTCCTGTGTCTAAACTCCCAACGGGAAGCTAGCCGGCTAGCTAGCTCCCACTCTCTGTGCTGTGCTCTGTGCTAGCAGACTGCATCCAGACCTCAGGGGCTATCACTGTTTCTACATTTAGAAGCTCTCTGTTTACCACTGTCTAGAATTAGGAGAGGAACAGGACTTGACCTATTTGCTGTGCTGTCTTTCTCTGAACTTTTTAAATGATCCTCACCCTGAAGTGTTCTAGGTATGGCCCTGGATAGGTGGATCATCCTGGAGCCTCTTGGTACCCTCTTAGGCTTTTCACATTTGAATATGGTAGCCCAGGGTTAACTTTAACCCTGGGTTATAATAGCCCTGGGTTAATTTATCTTACGTTTCACACTAGTTTTCTTTAACCCTGGGCTAACAGTTGACCCCGGGTATTCAGTGTTCAGGATTTCACACTGTAAGCTTGTAGACCCCGGGTTAACGTTTAATGCTAACGTTTAACTCGCTGTTACATTCTAACCCCTGTTACATTCTAACCCTGTTATATTCTAACCCTGTTACATTCTAACCCTTGTTACATTCTAACCCCTGTTACATTCTAACCCCTGTTACATTCTAACCCCTGTTACATTCTAACCTGTTACATTCTAACCCTTGTTACATTCTAACCCTGTTACATTCTAACCCCTGTTACATTCTAACCCTTGTTACATTCTAACCCCTGTTACATTCTAACCCTTGTTACATTCTAACCCCTGTTACATTCTAATCCCTGTTACATTCTAACCCTTGTTACATTCTAACCCCTGTTACATTCTAACCCCACAACGTTTCACACTATTGTTCTTAGCACCGCGTTTCGGGGATATCACCACAAAAGCGGTGCTAACCCTGCTTAACCCTGTGTTAACCCGTCTTTCAAAAATGCAAGTGTGAAACGCTGCTTAGCCTGGGGTTAAATGCGTCCTCAACCCAGGGTTAAGAAAGACGTTAGCCCGGGGTTAAGTGTAGTGTGAAAAGCATATCTGTGCTTCACATGCTCTGCTGTCCAGAATTTCATCTAGTATCATTGCATTTTACATGTTTGTTATTTAGCTGATGCTCTGAGGGGTTCGGTGTCTTTGATGTTGACGTCTTGGCCAATTGGAGACCTCCATACTGTTCGTTAACCAATCAGAAGCCAAAGAGGCAGTGCTAGCCTGATAGCTAGCAGAGTGGAGGAGAGAAGCAGTCAGTTGGTAACAATGTTCAGTGAATAGGGAATATTTGTTCTATAAACGAATTAAACATCTGTCATTTCGCAGTAGTTTGGATTTAGGAGAGCAGATGTATCACAAACTCAGCTACTATGCACAAAATGACTGACGGTTGATAACAGGAGTGATAACACCTCAAACAACGCCACAGAGAATAATATGAAGACGAGCAGCCACATCACAAGAAACCAGTTAACTCAGCTCAGATTCAACACATTATATTGCATTCATTAGACATATTGCTGTTGAAGATATTGTTGAATATGTTGAATATATATGTTGAATTCATTTAATTTGTAATAAATAACCGCAATACAATCATTTCCTGTATCCTGCAGCTCTTGTTGCCGGGATCGAACCTGACACCGTTTGGTTACAGGACAGTGTCTCTGCTGCCACGTACCATGCATACATATGCTTTTACTGTAAATGCTCCACAATACCATGAGTGCATACATTTTTAGCATCAGTGGTCATTGTGGGAATCAACCCCCTGATTCTGGCTGTGTTAGTGCCATGCTCTTCTCATGGAGCTGTACAGGGCCTGGCTATATATCTACCACTGCTCTGCATTGTTTTGTTTGGTGTTGCTGAAGCTGCCCACTCTCCAGACTATAACAGTATTCCAGATAACGGTCTGTCATGGTGTGTCAGTGCCACCCTGTCTGTCTGGCTAACTGGCTGGCTTATTGGCTAGGTGACTGGCTGGGTGGCTGGCTATATAGCTGAATGGCTGGCTAGCTGGCTAGCTGTCTGTCTGTCTGTCTGTCTGGCTGGCTAGCTGTCTGCCTGGCCGGGTGGCTGGCTATATAGCTGACTGTCTGGCTGAATGGCTGGCTGAATGGCTAGCTGTCTGGCTGTCTGTCTGGCTAGCTGTCTGGCTAGCTGTCTGTCTGGCTGGGTGGCTGGCTATATAGCTGACTGTCTGTGTGCCTGGCTAGCTGTCTGCCTGGCTGGGTGGCTGGCTATATAGCTGACTGTCTGGCTGTCTGTCTGGCTGTCTGTGTGCCTGGCTAGCTGTCTGCCTGGCTGGGTGGCTGGCTATATAGCTGACTGTCTGGCTGTCTGTCTGTCTGTCTGTCTGTCTGTCTGGCTAGCTGTCTGCCTGGCTGGGTGGCTGGCTGTATAGCTGAATGGTTGGCTGACTGGCTGGCTATCCCTCCTGGGCGGCTACACTACCTCACCTCCTACCCCCCTCACAGCCAGCGACAGCCCAGCCCAGGGAGACCTAGGTAATGGCCCTCTCTGATGTACAGCCTTACTCGATTGGACTGGATGGCCGACACACGCCTAAAATAACAAAAGAAAGAGAGAGACAGAGAGAGGGGTGGATAGGGAGGAGGAAAGGAAGGGGCGAAGCGATCGATAAAGCAGGGACACATCTCCTAATAAAGATTTATTCGTTTTTTTCCCCCTCTCCATCCGTAGGGCCAAGGGGGGGGGGGAGATGTGATTAGCGGACTTCTTTTCCCAGGGTGCCTCTGGTCGTGTGTGCATACATGTGTGTGTTCATGCGTGCAGCAGTGTGTATGCCCTATGTGTTCTGTGTATTTTTGCATCACTCTGTGTGTTTATTACATGTCTCTCTCCCCTCTCTCTCTCTCTCTCTCTCTCTCTCTCTCTCTCTCTCTCCTCCCGTGAGCAAGGGGGGTTAAAAGCAGTCCCTGTCGTTTGTCCTGCCGGCAGCAGCACTAGCAGCAGCAGCTGTGTCCCTGCCTCTCTCTCCTCCTGTCAGCTAATATTTAGTTAATCTTTGGTCTGGGACCTACGGGACTGGCCAGAGCTCCTGGTGCCCCATCCATCTCGCACTGATCTATATTCCACACTGGGTCCCTATGCCATTAACCACCACCAAGAGGAGGAGAGGGGAGAGAAGGGGATGGAGAGGCACAGATGTAAAAAAAAAAAAAAAAAAAAGAAGGCGAAAGGGGAGATGGGTGGAGGGAGTGAGAGTGGCGAGATCGGAGAGGGGAAGCAGTAGAGGGGAAGGGGGATGTCTACCAGGCTACGGAGAGGGGGGTGGAAAAGGGAGGAGAAGAAGGAGGGTCAGCTATTCCAGAGATGGGAAGAGATGACGAGTTCATTTAGGGGGAGACACAAAGGGGCAAGACAGAAAAGTAGAAGGAAGATTTATTCAGCGAGAGAGAGAGAGAGAGAGAGAGAGAGAGAGAGAGAGAGAGAGAGAGTATAAATGAGAAATAGCCGGGATGAATTTTTCAGGCTTTTAGTGATTTTGGAGCACACTGCCCCGGCCCCTCCCTCCCTCCCTCCCTCCCTCCCCCTTGAATCCCTGAATATGCTACAGCAGGTGGGATGAGAATGTCTTCATTTCAGCCAGAGGAAAGAATAAAGAAATAAACAGAGAGGTGCACTGGCTCCACGAGGAGGTGTGAAAGGTTGAGGAGAGAAGGGAAGAACGAGTGGGCGGAGGGGAGGAAGGAGGAAGGAGGAGGAGGAGGAGGAGGAGGAGGGAGGCAGAGGCGTGGGAGTGAGTGATCCATCAGTGAGTTGGCCACTTCATTGATATGCAGTGTGTAGTTATGAGGGCGTCCACCTGCTAAGGCTCCAAGTGCTGAGTCACTCTCCAACGCACAGACTAAATGCTTTTATCCCAGACGCCTGGCCCATCTGAATGGAATATAATAGGCCATAAAGTGCTTTGCTAGCAGCGGCTGCTTGCCCCGTGGCAAACCCTCGCCCCTTGCTCTCCTACTCCAAATCTCATTTCACCACTTTTATGGAAACAAAGCACGTATGAGCGCCGCTTTAATTACATCGTTTTCTCTTTTTCTTTCCCCTCTTTCCATCCCTCTTTCCATGTTGTTCCTCCCGCAGTGCCTCTCAGGCCCCCACAAAGAGAGCTCTCTCTCTCTCTCTCTCTCTCTCTCTCTCTCTTGTGTCGACACAGTCTGACTGCCTGCACCCCCCCCCCCCCCTTTCAGTCATGTGTGATCACTTTGCTTGCGTGTGTGTGTGTGTGTGTGTGTGTGAGGGGGCACCTGTTTGGGATCTCAGTGCGTGTTTAGGGTCATGCCTGCAGGTCGAGTGTAATGAATAGCAGGGCTGTTGCCGAGCCACAACTGGTTGAGAAGGAGTTAGCCAGAGAATAATACACCAGTGATGGGGAAGGAGAGGAGGAGGAGGAGGAGGATGGAGGGAGGGAGGGAGGGAGGGACGGGAGGAATGAGGGAGCAGGAGGAGGAAGACTGAGAGAGAGGAAGGGAAGAGCGGTTGCGAAGCCAGTGAGCCTTAACCACCTTCTGTCAGTCTGTCTGCTCTCAGCGCTGTTTTCTCTCTCATAGGAATCTAATGGCTTTTCCACTGTCGGCCTTCCAAGCCTCCACCACCACCACCCCCCCCATCTCTCTCTCTCTCTCTCTCTCTCTCTCTCTCTCTCCACTCTTACCCTCCTCTCTCTGGTATCCCTCCTTCTCTATCTATCTCCAACTCTTTCTTCTTTTCTCTTCTCTTTCTTTCCTCTCTCTCGCTGCCCCTTTCTTCCTCCCTCTCTGCCTTTTTCTCACCTCCCCTCTCCTTTCACTTTCCGTTTCCCCCCCCCCCCCCCTGTTAAAATTCTCCCCTAAGTCTCAGCACTTTCTCCCTCCCTCCCTCCCTCTTTTTCTCCCCTCCGTACTTCCAGCTGCTGGCCAGAGGAACAGCTGACTAAATCTAAAGCTGGGGGCCCCTGGCTCTGGCCCCGGCCCCAGCTCTGCCACAACCTCCTCCTATTCCCAGCCCCCCCCTCCCTCCCTCCCTCCCTCCCTCCCTCCCTCCCTCCCTCCCTCCCACCCTCCTCCCCCTCTCTCCCTCCTGCCCCTGGCCTCTAGCCCTGGCTCCTCTCTCAGCAGCCCCAGCTCAGGCCTGGCCCTGCCTCTGAGCCTCAGCTCCAGCCCTGCCTGACTCTCACTGGCTCTCTCCAACCATCCCCCCTCCATCCCCAAAACCCATCTCTCTCTCTCTCTCTCTCTCTCTCTCTCTCTCTCTCTCTCTCTCTCTCTCTCTCTCTCTCTCTCTCCTCTCTCTCTCTCTCTCTCTCTCTCCTCTCTCTCTCACTCTCTCACCTACTCACTTGCTCTCTCTCTTTGTCTTCCTCTGCTTTTTTTTCTCTCTCACTAATTTACTTGCTCACTTTATCTCTCTCTCTCTCTCTCTCTCTCTCTCTCTCTCTCTCTCTCTCTCTCTCTCTCTCTCTCTGACTATGGTCTGTAGCTGGGCCCCTGATACTGTCCCAACTTCTCTGGGCTGAAGCCTCTTCCAGGTTGGCTGCAGTTCAGTTCTCTGGCTCCTACCCAATCTCTGTAGCCAGGCCTCTCTCTCTCTCTCTCTCTCTCTCTCTCTCTTGCTCTCTCTCTCTCTCTCTCTCTGCTCTCTCTCTCTCTCTCTCTCTCTCTCCCTCTCTGGCTAGTAACATTAGTCACTGTAACTCGCGGTGGCCTGCTTCACTCCAAGCCACGTTCAGCTTGTACATTTGGTCGTTTTGGCTCAACACTTTCTGAAAAGCTCTTTTGACTCCTCACGTGTCTCTTTGTTCCCCTCTCTCCCCTCGCTTCTGTACGTCTCTTTAACTGGTGTAGACAGGCTCCCTAGCCCCGACACACACACACACACACACACACACACATTGACGCTCACCACACACACACTCGCACCGTGTGAGAGTGAAGCATATGACACATGATTGGCAGCAGGGGGAGGTTGGGGAAACACAGTGGCAGGGGAAGTGGGGCCTTGTCACACATCCAGGCAAGCCAGGGGCTTGAGTGTGATTGCTGCCCAGGGAAGGGAGCCTTTGTCCCCCGCTCTGTCGTGGTGTCAGAGCAGAGGCTGCGGGGTTGTGTGATCAGACCCAGGTTCCAGCATCACTCCTCAATAACAGAACGTCGCCCACAGAAGACACCTGTCAGTGTTCCTCCGTCTCTCTGACACCCAACTGCACTGAGTTCAGTTCAGCAAAGGGAGGACTGACAGA
>JAXDDW010000002.1:12947500-12955000 GCA_034670385.1 Hoplostethus mediterraneus
AGTTTTCGATCCAGTCCTGTCAGCTATTTTCACATGGTAAATAATTCGGTCTATCTGTATTCAGTGCTCCGGTTGGCTTCCTCTGTTTTAGACCCTTTTTACCCTTTTTATCCTTTTTGGGTTTTTAACTTTCAAGTCAGATTTATTTTTAAATGTGTATCAAAAATATTCCTCACAAAAGGTTTCGTAGAGCAAGTACAAAGAGGAAAAAAAGAGTTGCACATCAATAATCAGTTTTGATAGGCACGACACACTTTGGCATACCCGACCATTCGCTACGCAGAGTGATATCACACCACCGAGCCTTTCTTCATCGTTTATTTTCACATTCTTCTAGCAACATGACTGAACCTTGACCAGCTCGGCTCAGGCCAGCCTGCGCCCAGCCTCCTCGCTGGGAGAAGGACGCAAGTGCCGTAATGTCTCCAGTGTATAGGTTTGTCATTAGAAAGACCCTCAAGCCCTGAAGTAGCAGACAATGGCTATTCAGTGGATCCCATTACCTCCGTCTATAGCTCGCCTGGCTCTGCGGGGAGAGACCTCTGCTAATTACGCGCATTCATTCCCAGCCAGCTGTAATTTCATTCACACTAATGAACCTTGCACATGGATTGGGATAATGTATAGTTAATGCACAGCCAGGAGAAAGAATTAGCTAGTTAGCGGCTTCTCCAATGACAGGGTTTTATTGGATCATGGCTGAAGGGACAATTCACCCAATACCACCCAGCTCTCCTTCTGAAACTAGACCTAGAAGGTATTTAGGACAAACTGAAGCTTCAAAGCGTCAGATTGTTCATGTCGTCTACCGTTAGCTACCGCCTATATCTTAGTTAGAAATAGTATTGTTTACAATTATATGCCACATACAAAAGCATCTATTGTATTTTTGATCTTGAGATCGCTGAATGGGACAATAGTATCATCTCCTTCATGCCACCATTAGCTGGTGATAGGGATGGGATGGGCGATAATCGTGTTTATAATCGTAATTGCGATTTATTTATGTAATCGTGGCAAATTTTCATTTTTTTTCGATTGTTATTTAGGCTACAAGAACGAGGAACGTCTAGAAGCGCCAGTTAGCAAAGCAAGCGGTGTGAGTGTGTGTGTGTGTGTGTGTGTGTGTGTGTGTGCTGCATCAGACGTAACATCAGTTTCCCGCGAATGCACGGGCCAAATACTTTCCCCAATACTGCGTTCATGAAGTGGTTTGGACCGTTTGTTTTTTTGCGAGCCGGCGCAAGCGAAATGTGTCAAGCCGGACAGGAAGTCAGACACAGGAACGGCATAGAGCATCCGGTCAATTTCAAAATAAAACAAAACAAATAAAATAATCGTTCATTAATCATAATCGAGGTAAAAGTTTGAAATAATCACGATATTGATTTTTAGTCATATCGCCCACCCCTAGCTGGTGACATTAAGCTAATGGTGGGTAGCTACATTACATGCTAGTATGCTGTATTACCTGCATTAATAAGAACTGTGCCCTAGCTAAGTCCTGTGTTGTCCACGTTATTCAGTAGGATTTCTTTCTTGACTCCACACCTCTTCATTCATTTGCAGTATAATTCCCTTTCTCCAACTCTTCCTCCCATTACTTGGTGCTTTTCTCTCTTTTGATCACATTCCTGAACAGAAGCCTCACTGTCTCTCTGCACCGGCGAGGCTGCCGCATGCCAACCTTTGGGGATCAGTCAACATGGCAGCAAAACCAGTGCCGCCTGACAGGCCCAATCCAGCAAAATTAGAATCCATTTTGTAAGTGATAGTTAGAAAATTGCAAGTCATTCCTGATGTACTGCATGGCAACTAAGTGGCAGCAGCCCAGTAGTCGACTGTCATTTCAACCGCCAGCTGATGACAACTCCAATCACCCGCAGCCGTCAATACACGCACACACACGCACACGCACACACACACACACACACTCAGTTGTTTTCTATCACTGTGATTAATATGCAGATTCCGCTGTCAGAGTTTGTAAGCGGAAGTAAAGGATAGATTGTCTCAAAACATTCATTTGTGTTCATTCGTGTCTGACAGTGCGTGCGTCTGTTCGTGCACTATTCGTGTGTGTGTGTGTGTGTGTGTGTGTGTGGGCGTGTGCACATATGTGCGATGAAAAACACACCTGAAGAGAGCAAGGCTGTTGGTGTACCAGAGGGTTCGAGGCGTAAATATGGCCGCCCCTGGAGCTCAGCTGTGTTATTCCAGTCTGTCCCACACCTAGAACACACACACACACACACACACACACACACACACACACACACACACACACACACACACACACACACATGCCTGGAGCAAGGTCTCCTGCTGAATTGCATTGATCTGTGTTTATAGTCTCTGTATAGGGGCTTCCTTATAGGACCACACACACTCACTTTACTCGCTCTTGCTGTTACCCACACACACACACACACACACACACACACACACACACACACACACACAGCACTGTTAGACTTAAACTCTGTAAGATGTTTTTCTTTCTAACATCATTAATTAGGCCAGTTCAAGGAGCCGCAATGAAGAATGCATTACAGAACTGGGGTGTGTGTGTGCGTGTGTGTGTGTGTGTGTGTGTGTGTGTGTGTGTGTGTGTGTGTGTGGGAGGGTGGTTGGGTGTTGAGGCTGGGGGGTGCCTACAGTTCTCCACCCTTTTTGTGACCTGCTGCACAGCCTGGCTTTTTTCCTGTCTTGTTTCAGATCTCCTTTCAGTAGGGCCTCTTGAGTCATTCAGTCCAACTCAACAGATTTGAATTCCAGTCCACTAGCTTTTCCCACTGAGGTTTTACCAGGCGATCTTTGGTCAACATGCAGTAGGATCCCATTTTTAAAAGCGTACCTGTCGGAGGTGGTCCTTCAGAGCCGGCTGTAGGTGTTCCTCTCCGTCTGTCTGCAGCTCATGATTTGCTGCAGACAGACGGAGAGATTTGCTCGATCTCTCTCTCTCTCTCTCTCTGTCTCGCTCGTCTCTACTCTCATACCCGCCCACTTTGTTTCACCTTATTTCCTACGCTCGAATCAATCATGTATTCACAATCACACACACACACAAATACGCACAGCGGATCAGCGCTGTTTGAACTGCACGGTGCCATATTAGATTTAGGTGACAGTCACTCAAAAACCAGTTCAGCCAATAAAATTAATGACCTTCCCACTGCTGGGCCTGAATTCTCTCCGTTGACTTGGAATCTTAATTTGATAGGGGAAATATATGTATGATGCTCAATCTAATTTACCCCAGTGGTTTTGCAACACTGAGCACTTTTGTGCTTAGGCAAGCAAACCTTTCAGCCCTTGCCCTAGTCCCCACTGACTGCCTTCATGTGGGAAAGGTAAGCTATGGCTAAATCCTGTTTTATAGGGCCTATATAAAGGCTACATTCTTCCATTAGAGCAGATGTATGTTGAAGTAGCTGCGGGTCTTAGTCAAGGCCTTCCTCCCTGAAATAAGAGCAGGATTCCGGTATTTCTGGGGCCCCCTTGTTGTTGAATAGACAGAAGGAGTGGTCCTAGCTGGTCAAGAGAGAGCTCGCTGGCTTATCGGCACTTATACAATTTCAAAAAGAGAACGAGAGATAGAGAGAGGGGCTATTTGGGGGAATGCTTTGATGTGGGGTCCCCCCCCCCCCCCCCAAAAAAAAAGCATGGGTGGTCCGCGGGCCTTTGTGGGACTTGAACATATAGATACACGCACTCATTCTCAACTCACTCTTTTTTGCACACCGTTTTTTTCTCTCTCTCTCGCTCTCGCTCACACAGTGCTTCAAGCCAAGTGTGATTTCACCAGGGCGGTCAGAAGGGGTTTCTAGGGCAACCTCACAGAGGCCTTGTTCTAAAAATGGCCGCCATGGTTCCTTTGAAAGCCTGCCCTGGCCTCTCCAACATGCACACAGAAGAACGCTGAGCACCACTAGGGGAGGGTGGGGGGGGGGGGGGGGGGGGGGAGGGTGCTGGGAGGACTGAGTGAGGGGAAACCAGGCTCTCTAATAGCTAGCACATGAGACATTGAAGGTTTCATACCCACCCAACCAGGAGTCATGGGAGGTGTGTGTGTGTGTGTGTGTGTGTGTGTGTGTGTGTGTGTGTGTGTGTGTGTGTGTGTGTGTGTGTGTGTGTGTGTGTGTGTGTGTGTGTGTGTGGACCTAAACAGTAATATCCCTGTACTCAGCGCTTGGCTAAATTAAAAGGGCATTTTTGGCGTGGGGGGCAGTTTTTGGTGCCCAGACGATTGGACAGGGAAAGGCGAAACTCATTACCTACCCATCTGTCAGAGAGAGAGAGAGAGAGAGAGAGAAAGAGCTGTGGGAATGTGGATGGAGAGAGGGATGGATGAAATGAGAGGGGGTGGGTTGGAAGGAGAGCGCGAGAGAGAGAGAGAGTGTCCATTAAAGCTAGGACAGTTTCACAGCAGACTTTTGGTTCAGAACATGGATAAGTATTTTATCACTATGTAGGTTTTCATACTCCATGTGTTTTGAATCTACAACATATCTCTCTGTGTTAATTTTCCCTGTGGGAAAAAGAAAAAAAAAATGCAAAAGAGAGTGCAGCTGTTTTTACAACAAGCTGATGGTGTGTGTGTGTGAGAGAGAGAGTGTGTGTGTGTGTGTGTGTGTGTGTGTGTGTGTGTGTGTGTGTGTGTGTGTGTGTATCAGAGGTAGATTTTTCTTTGAGCTCTCTGAGCCCCACATGTTTTTGATGTTCCCTTTTTCTCTCCCCTCTCTGGACCAGGGGCTACTCTTGAAAACACCAGCATGCGCTCTCTCTCTCTCTCTCTCACACACACACACACACACACACACACACACACACACATACATACACAGTCACTGCTCATCTGTACATTTTCTGTACCACCTCTCAATTCTACAACCAGCTGCGCCATGTAAACCTGTCTGTGTCAGAGTGGGTTCTCCCTCTCTAGACATATAGACTTCAATCACTGCAGTTGCACGTGGCTGCCATATTCGGTCCACATCCCTCTTCTGTGGATATTGTTAATGAATATGTACTCCTTTAGCCAGCTGGCTTTTAGAATGGAAAAGCATATCTCCATGGCGATGATCTAGAGAGCGCTGTTGGAAATTTGCAGCCAACACTTCTTACTTGTGGAGATAAGGCTGAGCAAAATGTGGTTTTATCTTTGGCAATATTGTACTTTAACCTCCGTGCTAATAAAGTACATTGAATTGAATTGGGCCAAAAATCTTCTGTCTTTATCAATCAATGGCTTGGCTGGCCCACGTCTCTGTCAGGGAGTTTTAAAACACAAACACAAGGCCTCTGCAGTGTCTAAACAAAGGTGATCACTCGAAGAACATTTCTGTCTGCGTCCTGAAGACATAGTCAAGGTTACGTTCAAGGCTTGTGACCCTAATTGCCCCCTACTCTCTCTCTCTCTCTCTCTCTCTCTCTTTCTGTGTTGTTCATCTCGTCATAGCTGCAGTCCTAGTGCACCCTGTTTGTACCCCTTAACCATCTAGGAGGAGGAGAAGCTACTTTGGCCTGACCTCTGTTTTATAGTGCACCCACCCCCCACCCAACATCCCATTCCCATCTATGTGCTATGAAATATTCAACTCTCCCCCCCTCCTCTTTCTTTCCTAACGTGGGGTTCCATGTAGAGGCGCAGAAAAAGCTTTGATATCTGTGTTAATACATGCTTGATATGGCAGCGCTGAGCCCTTTGATCAACATTTTTAGAGATGTATGTCTTTGCCTGGTGCACATGCATTTTACAAACCTCTCCTGAGCACATAAATGCATTCATAACCTGCTCTCTGTCTGTCTTAACCACTCCCCGCTATTAATAAATGCATGATCTCACGCTGCGACGCCCGTGTGTGTGTGTGTACATGCGTGTCTCTTTCATATGTTCATCAGTGTGTGTGTGTGTACACGCGTGTCTCTTTCATATGCTCATCAGTGTGTTTTAGGCCTCTGCCGGGGAACCACGCCCTGCTCATGAATATTCATCCCCGCATAATGACCACCCGCGCCTCCGGATAGAGAAGATCAAACGTTATATTTAAAATGAAAGGCTATATTATTGATACTCTATCGAGTCACGAGTCACTTCCTGTCTCTCTCTGTCTCCATTCCTGCTGGAGTGGACTGCTGACCTCAGTTGCTGTGTCTAGATATGACTGTGATAGCTGCTCCTGACCGGGGCCTTTAGCTGGTGATGGTGGCTAACTGGCTAACGGGCTAACGGGCTAACTGGCAAATAGGCTTTTCACACTTGAATATGTTATAATAAGGTTATAATAGCCCTGGGTTAACTTATCTCACTTTTCACACTAGTTTTCTTTAACCCTGGGCTAACAATTGACCCCAGGGTATTCAGTGTTCAGGATTTCACACTGTAAGCTTGTAGACCCCGGGTTAACATTTAATGCTAATGTTTATCTTGCTGTTACATTCTAACCCTGTTACATTCTAACCCCTGTTACATTCTAACCCTGTTTCATTCTAACCCCTGTTACATTCTAATCTGTTACATTCTAACCCCTGTTACATTCTAACCCCCTGTTACATTCTAACCCCTGTTACATTCTAACCCGTTACATTCTAACCCCTGTTACATTCTAACCGTTACATTCTAACCCCTGTTACATTCTAACCTGTTACATTCTAACCCCTGTTACATTCTAACCCTGTTTCATTCTAACCCTTGTTACATTCTAACCCCCTGTTACATTCTAACCCATTACATTCTAACCCCCTGTTACATTCTATCCCCGTTACATTCTAACCCGTTACATTCTAACCCCCTGTTACATTCTAACCCCTGTTACATTCTAACCCCTGTGACATTGTAACCCCACAACGTTTCACACTATTGTTCTTAGCACCGCATTTCGGGGATAGCACCACAAAAGCGGTGCTAACCCTGCTTCGTAGCAGGGTTTGTTAACCCAGGGTTAAAAGCGGTGTTAACCCTCTTTCAAAAATGCAAGTGTGAAACGCTGCTTAGCCTGGGGTTAAATGCATCCTTAACCCAGGGTTAAGAAAGACGTTAGCCCGGGGTTAAGTGTAGTGTGAAAAGCATATAACTAGCTAACTTGCTAACTGGCTAACTGGCTAACTCACATAACTGGTGTGCTCCAACGTCAGTCTGCTCATTCTCAAGGAGATGTCTTCAATCTTGTCATTTACCGAAGGCCAGATTCAATGAGTTAATCAAGTCATCCATTTCTTGTTTTTCCACTCAATGGATGTTCAGGCTAAACTTTGTATATCCAGTGTGTCACATGTATAGCAGTATATTTAGCGTGGTGCCTCCTGATCTCCAGCATAACTCTCTGTCTCAGAAAGTCTTAATTAATGTCTATTGGTTAACCCACTGACTTTGCAATGATCTTAAGTTGTTCTCTTGTCTCTTGTTTATTTGATTCTCTTATTTGTCTTATTTGTTTAAGATAAAGTAGGTTGCACGTATTACACTCGTACCTTAACACTAGTTATGCTCTTAGTTGC
>JAXDDW010000002.1:12960000-12997500 GCA_034670385.1 Hoplostethus mediterraneus
TTATATCATTGTCAAACTAATTGTCATATCTTGGTGTAATTACTGTAAACAGATGAGACCATGGTGGAGACGCTAGCCTCTATCTCACCAGTGGAGTTGTTAGTGTTTCTCAAAAGACTACATTTCCCACAAACCCTTGCGCCCTTCCTGTCACAGAGATTGTTGCTAATTATTTCCCCTGGCATCACTCTGAGTGCGTTTGTTTTCTCTTTTGATTTACTGAAGAGGATAAACATGTTGGAAGTGATTTATCAGACTTTCCCTCGTTCCACCATCTGCCATCGAACAAAGCTCTGATAGCGTTAGCTCAGTTTGAGGTGGAAGAACAGCGGCGTTCTTCCTGTTTTGCTCGAGTCTCCCTCTGTGCCCGTCTCACTTTCATCATGTGAAGGTGATCTAGCATTAAAGCCTTTTCTGTTTCTCCTCCTCTCTTCTCCTCTTCCAGAGTTGCGCCCCCACAGGACAGTGTTCACACGGGCCATCGAGGCCTGTGACCTGCACTGGCAGGACCGACACCTCCAGCACATTATTGCCAGTGACCTCTATGCCAACTACTGTTACCATGACAACCAGGAGGGCTCCCTCTTTGACTCGCGCGGTTGGCCCATGTGGCACGGTGAGTGTGTGTGTGTGTGTGTGTGTGTGTGTGTGTGTGTGTGTGTGTGTGTGTGTGTGTGTGTGTCAAAACCAGATTAGTCATTTACATGAACTATTGGGAGAGGCCGGACCAAGAATGTAGCAAATGGAAGAATGTGAAAACGAAGAGGTTCTCTCTCTTTTTCTTAGAACATGTTCCAACAGCTTGTGCCAGGGTGGATGCCCTACGTTCCCATGGTTACCCCAGAGAAGCACTCCGATTGGCTATCGCCGTGGTGAACACGTTACGGCGGCAACAGCAGAGGCAACTGGAGCACTTCCGCCGACACAAGAAAGGTGAAACTCTTTTTTTCTCTTTATGAACCATAAAAACACGGTGTAACTTACCTAACTTGTGCTGCTCTAAGGGTCCCACAGAAACCTCTTTGTTTCAGAAAATTGACTTTTCATGACTTGAGAAAAAGTGGTTGCTTTGCCCAGTGAGGGCAGTTTATTTTTGATATTTTACAGTGTTGTTTCAGTGGTTTTGCTTGAAACATTTTTTACTTGTGGGCAGATCCATTACACACGCATTTGAAAATACAAGGTTTTTGCACGACACCATGTTAATTGTGTTCCCGTTCAGGCAGTCTCACTTTCCTGTGTCAATGTCTGCTCTGCTTAATCCCAGAGCTGCTTCATAAAGGCCATACCTCCACGACCAACATGGAGGGCTGGGTGGGGCACCCCCTGGATCCCATCGGGACCCTCTTTAGTACTCTGACGGAGTCGGGACGGGCGGGAGAAGAGGGCACCAACACCTGCCTAGACCTCTCAGGTACTACTGACACACCTAGCTGGCTGATGGAAACAAATACATATATTATATAGCTCTTGATTCTATACTATGGTAATATATGAAAAAAAAGAGATATTGTGCCGAGACAAATACATAGATACAAGATTTATTTTCAAATACATATATACTGACCCCGCTGGTGGGTTGACTAAAATCATTTAACATTGTATTACTCTGTGTTTATAACTATGTACACAGTATCATGAAAAAACACATCATTTATACTGACATCCCTGCCTTGCCAGAGGAATTGTTTGGAAATACTGCAGTACTAACTATGTAGTATTTATATAAGAGTATTTGTATATCATTACTCTATTACAGGTCTCACTCTTGGCGTCCTCGATAGCCGTGGACGTATGTTAGAAAGCGTAGTTTTCCTGTCTATGTTATCGTGCCTCCTCTCGTATGTATTTCTTCAGTTCTCTTCCTCCACGGTTCTCAGGCTTTCTGTCCCTCATCGCCTCCTCTGCTCACAGAAATAGCCCTCTCCTTCTCCTCCTCTGAGGTAGAGCAGTGAAGAGAGGAATGCTCCTGAGGCGCTAATCTTTACTTTGGGCGGTTGTTGGGTCCAGACCTCTGCTGCCTGACTGACACAATGGTTTTCCATAGGAGACAGGCTCATTTAGCGTCCAAACCTCAGAGAACAACAGAGACATAACCACCACTGTTTCACTGTATTTCAACTTTGCTCCTTTCTTTTTAATGTATTTTTTCTCTCTCTCTCTCTCTCTCTCTCTCTCTCTCTCTCTCTCTCTCTCTCTCTCCCCCTTTTACAGACTGCTCCAGTGTAGTGACCCGCGCGGACCTCCAAAGATTGCCCGTGCAGCGATTGCTGGGAGACGGCGAATCGTACGTGGCGCTGGCAGTGGAGACGGCTCTGATTGGCTTAGGCCAGCAGAGGGTGATGCCCGACGGGCTGTACGCCCAAGAGAAGGTGTGTCGCAATGAAGAGCAGCTATTGGCCAAGCTGCAGGAAGTGGAACTGGACGACTCCTTGGTCAAAATCTTCCGCAAACAAGCTGTCTTTCTGTTAGAGGGTGAGGGGAATGAATGCATGCACACGCGCACACACACACACACACGCACGCGGGCACACACACACACACACACACACACAGAGAGAGAGAGATTTTTCATTGCTATATCTTCACTGGGCACCCTTAATCTCCCTCTCTTTCCCTGTACCCCCCCTCCCCTAACCTCTCCTCTCCCCTTCTTCTTCTCTCTCTCTCTCTCTCTTAACTCCCCCTCCTTCCCTCCCACTCACCAACAGTCTACACATTCTTGCTGAAACAGGAAAAAACACATTGGACTCTGTCTCACTATTTATTATCCTTTCATTTTGTGGTGCAAATAGAAGCTGAGCTGCCCTGGGCCAGACCAAAATGAGCTCTTTACACAGTAACACCAGGGGTATTGTGTCAGCAGACGCACACACACACACACACACACACACACACACACACTTTATGTGTGTGTGTGTGTGTGAGTTTACAGGTCTGGAGCTGGAGCAGAATATGACTGCTGGGGTTTGGTTATGGGCGTGGGGAGAGAGAGGGGTGGCACATCCTGCAAGGCCCAGCCCCAGTCAAACCTCCAGTCCCCCCCCCCACCCCCCCCCTCCCTCCCTAACCCCCGGTCCCGCCTCGTTCCCCCAGCGCGACCACCCACCTCTGGCTCCGTTGCTAATAGAGTGCCGGGCTCCGAGGCCTCCGCGGGTCCCCGGAGGCTGCAGCCGAGCCCGCGTGTGTGTGTGATGTGGTCTGTGGCTTAGGAGCCTGTTGGGGTTTAAAATAACCCATCGGAGACGGAGGGGAAGAGCAGGAAGAGGGGGGGAGGGGGGGGAGGGAGAGGGGAGAGGGTGTGCAAAGCCAAGTCTGCACATACGGCCATATGTTGTTGTTTTTTGGACGTCACAGTTTGTTTTATGCCGCGTGGCTTTAACATTCACATTATCACATGCTGATAAACGTCCTTTTCACTGCGTACAAGATTCAATACGTTTTTATTATTTATAGGCTGTTTGGTCGTTCATTCGTTTGATAAGACAGAGTCATTGTTTCATCCCCCTGTGTGTCTGTGTGTGTGTGTGTGTGTGTGTGTGTGTGTGTGTGTGTGTGTGTGTGTGTGAGCAGGTGGTCCGTACTCTGGTCTGGGAGAGATTGTCCACAGAGAGAGTGTTCCCATGCACACCTTCGCCCGCTATCTCTTCGCCTCTCTCCTACCTCATGACGCTGAACTGGCGTACAAGATTGCACTGAGAGCCATGCGGTAGGTCTCTTAAGTGTATATATATACGAGTGTGTGTGTGTGTGTGTGTGTGTGTGTGTGTGTGTGTGTGAGAGTGAGTGGGCGTTTGGTCTGCCCTTTTTGTGCATCCTAACTGTGCGTATTCTCTGTGTGATCTCTCTATATTAAGCTCCTGTGTGTATTCATCTGTGGACAATGTGTACATGTGTATGTGTGTTAATCAGCCTGGGCTGCTGTGTTTTGATGTTGTGACTAGTGGGAGCTGGATCAGTGAATATTAATTAGATTAATGAGAGTGTAATTAGTGGCTGTAATGAGGAGGAAGCGCGCGCACACACACACGCACACACACACACACACACACACACACGCACACACACACACAGGGCCATCAGGGACAGGGCAGTGTGGGGAAGAGGCCTGTTGTGTTCCTTCCATCGCTGAACAATACGGATGTCTTCATGATGAGTGGATGAATGGGATCTGAACTTTGTCTGGCTGGTAACCATCATGTGTCACGGGAGGCAACAGGAAGGCGGGTGAGGCGAACACACTGTTGACACTTTCCCACTGTCAACCAGTTAACGGTGCAGAAAGGCCTCGGCAATTAAAAGGAGGTGCTAACCGGTGGGAGTGTTGTCAGGGTTTCAAGGTTGTACAGCGTCCCCTCCTCACCTCCATCCCATGTCCTAAACCTGTTTTTCCCTTAGTCAGCCTCCCCCCTCCCCCCCCGTCCCTCGCCGCTCTCCCCTCCACTCACCTCCATCCTCACTCCTGTGGTGTGAAACAGGCGATTTAGAATAATATGGCCACTTATGGGTGCTCCTGGGAGCCAGGGGTGTCTACTCAGCACATAATGAATGTGTGTAATGTAGCGTAGTGTAATATGATAGCATATACCTCCCCGCTCCCACGGGACAGCGGACAGTTAAATATAGAGGAGGAGGTAAAAGAACCGGGGCTATTTTAATGGACCCATTATAACACTATCATTGATACAAGGAGAGAGAGGGAAAGTCTTCGCTCTCTCTCTCACACACACACACACACACACACACACACAATCTTTCACTCTCCCACACTTACACTTGCTTTTCTCGATTTTTCTCGTTCTCTCTTTCACCGTCGATCTGAAAGCAGCTTTTTTTTTTTGAGATGAGGGAAACTAGCTCCACATACCGGAGAGGGTGTGTACATATCCAGTAGAGTATTTTAGAGAGTGTGTGTGTGTGTGTGTGTGTGTGTGTGTGTGTGTGCACATTTTCATTTGTTTGTCCACGCTCGTGTGTTTATGTGTTGCGGCTGAGGTTAATTAAAACATGTGGGAGCAGCATATGCTGTGCGGTGACTTGGTGTGCGCAGCCAAAACAAAACAGTAGGAGCTACCTACCAGTTCACGGGCTGCACACAATTTTTAGTGCAGCAGCAGTAGATCCTCTCTCCGACTCCAGAGAACGTCTTCGTCTCAACCCTTTGGAAGCCAAGGAGAGAAATACCAACCCGCTTGTTATCATATGAGATTTAAATCAATCAATATAGATCGTCTGCGTAATCCACAATCTATGAGGATATAACATAATTGTCATCTAAGACAATGAAACACAGATTAACACAGTTATCTTCTTGATTTTGTCCTATTTACCAGATCCTGTTTTCCATCTCCGTTGCCACAAGTTGCCTAAATAGTTGCATTGTCTTTTGTGAACAGCACTGGACTGGACCCCATCACTATTGTCGTGTGAAAACCTCCTAACTCCGACATTGTTGATTTTCATGTTTTAACTTAAATTGGACGGTTACTTCTTCTATGGGTTGAGACAATTCTGCGTATGAAATCCCTTCAAAACTTATAGGAAATCAAAGGCATTTGTTTGGTCCCTGAATAGACGATATTTTGGAGATACAAGGTTTTCACTCAACAGCAACAGTAGGTTGGTGGTGTACATCCTGCAGAGAAGAGAAAAAAAATCTTTCACCAAAATGAGACGACATTTAAAGCATCGGCATCTGCACGCCTCCAGAGCTTTGAAGTGAAGCGGGGGGGGGGGGGGGGGTTACATCTCGGGTCGTGCGTGACATGATCCCTCCTGTCAGGCGTCGCCGCAGTCACACTGACGGGTTCCAACCGTGAGTTTGTATATAGGGAAAAGTGCTGAAGTGGAGGTCTTCCAGCGGATGTGTAGCCTAATTGATGGATGTGTATTTTGATAAATGATGGAAGTGAAGGGTGTTTACAGTCAGAAGGGGAAAGACCAGGAGGTAGAGAGGTCAGTAGTCATGGTGATGCTGACCAGAAACCCAAAGGGCCTCGGGGGGTTTAGGTGAAACCGGCTTGGACTGCTTTCCGTCAATGTCTATCTCTTTCTCTTTCACTCGTGCTACGTCTTGTTCTTCCTACGTGTGCCACTGAGTGCCCCTGCTCACCACCCCATCAATAATCATCTTCTAAAAATGAACGCCAGGCGCAAATATAACCACAACCGAGTCAATCCCCGTCTAAATATACCCCGATTGCCCGACGGTGTCCCGACTCTTCTGCGGTCCCTCGCAGCCTCAGTCAACACCGTCGCCCTTGAATATTTCTGGTGTGAGGAGTATCGCCGTGTCCCTTTCCCAGATGTGACAGGGTGCTACAGCGCCGCAGGACCCGTTTGACACTACAGCTGCCCTCCAACACCGGGATCGTAGGGATTGATCGCCTCGTAGAGCTTCCCCCTCGGTTACGACGTCTCACAGCTCATTGGCAGTGTGCGTTTATATCCAGGCTAAGCGGCGCTGTAAAGAAATATGAGTTTAATTTGATGTTTTAAGCAAAGAGAGTGACACCGAGCTGAGAGTTGGTAGTGTTATTGCGGTGGGAGGACCGTAACGTTTATAGCTGATGTGCACCGTATTGCGCTAGTTTACAAGGTGATAAATGAGAATGTAACCATGACAGGGAATATGCTATTAGTAGTGGATGTGCTTAGATTGAATGGTTCAAAGGAGTCCATGAGGGTTTTTTCATTGTGTTGGATTTTGAGGAGGTTATTTTTCAACAGGCCAGGCCTCTCAAACTGCCATCCAATGGAGGCCTCTGGCTCTCTGGTGAAAGCCAAACAAAGACAGGAATGTTGATGAGGCCTCCATCTTTACCCAGGGCCTTTTTTTTTTTTTTTTGCTTTGCTACACCCCAGGAATCTTCCAGAAGGCCCCAGTGTGGTGGAAGGCTTTTAGCAGCTCTTTAGAAGTGTGTGGAATGAACCCGGCTGTTGCTAGGGCTTCCAAACATCTCCGTTTCACACCAAGATTTCAGTGTTCACACTAACACATCTCTTGCCTGGGTTTTTCTCACCTTCTCTCTCTCCAAGTGACGGGTCCCACTGGTGCCCTCTTGGGACAAAACTGACAGAAGAAGAGGCTGGTTTTTTTTTTGGTTTTTTTTCCTACCTACCTTCGCTCAGGTGGCAACGGTATCGCATGCACTTTGCTCTGAAATTGAAACTGGCATTTAGCATCGCATTGCTTTTACTAGGCCGCTTTGATGTGTTTTCAGAAGGGCAGGTGTGCATGTGTGTGTCTATGCGAGCATGTGTGTGTGTGTGTGTCTATGCGAGCGTGTGCGCGCGCGCGTGTGTGTGTGTGTGTGTGTTGGCACTTTCATTCATGTGTGTCGGTATGTGTTTGATGTGTGTCCAGCCTTACGGGGCTGGAAGGTGAATTCCTTAATTTCCCCGTGGACTCAATTAGCTTTGTGATTGGCTGAGGGAAGGCCAGGTTGCGCTGTCTTCTGAAGGAAAGAAGACCTTTGAAACTGAGGTGGGAGAGAAGGAGAAAGGGAGAAGTGAAGCAGAATAGGAGATGAGCCGGCCACAGCGGTAATGGTGACGGTGCCCGCGGTGGCGGTGGCGGAGACGAGGCCCTGTCGGTGATATAGTAATGAGGGAGAGAGAGGGAACTAGTGGGGCTCCTTCATCCACTAGCAGGTGTTGCACGGCTCTGACTTCATTACGACCAATTAGAGTGAAGAAAATACTAATTATAACTTGGTTTCTAGGTGATTAAATACTAGGTTGGAAGTAAATTGCAGGGATATGCTAACTATAATTCCCCTGTGATCATTGAAGTCGTGCTTTCAGGCCACTCGTAATGAAGACTTACTTGTTATCTGTCTGTCTGTCTGTCTGTCTGTCTGTCTACCTATTACTGTATGAAGAAAGAAGCAATATCAATTACACGATTTTGATGATTCTAGGACTCCTGGTGTCTGTCTGCCAGCCGGCCTCTCTCTCTGATTATCTCTGACTTTGTTCTTATTCTGCCCCTCCTTTCTTTCTCCCCGCACTATTTTTTGACTGTCTCTCTGGTTGATGTCTTTTTTTAATGTATTTTTATATGAATGAAATGTTTTTTTATTGAAGCAAGCTCCCCGGTTTCTAATAATAACAACAAAAATAATGTCATACTTTATTGTTCCCAGTAGGAAACATTTTCTTTTCACTTGCCCCCCCATCCGCAGAGAGGTCAGAGCAGAACAGCGCCCCCTAGAGCTGGCAGGGATTGTCGCGCTCAAGGGCACTTCAGTAGGATGCTCGCCGACCTAAGCGTTTGAACGCCGATGCTCCCTTCTCACTGCGCTGCGCCTCTGTCTGTTTCTGCCGCCAGGTTGCCGGTGTTGGAGTCGACGGCCTCGTCCGGTGACCTGTCGCGACCCCACCACATCGTGTCTGTGGTGCCCAACCGCTACCCACGCTGGTTCACCCTCAGCCACATAGAGTCGCAGCAGTGTGAGCTGGCCTCCACCATGCTCACTGCTGCCAAAGGTGAACATATATACACACACATACATAGAGGAACAGCCAAAAACAGTACAGATAGTAGTGCACATACTCCAGAAAAGGCCTATACTGCTGTTTTTCAGTCTAGTTGAGGATGGTCGGATAGTATTGCAGGCACACACACAACAATACAACCATCATCCTTTTCTGAAGTATTCCTGTTCTCCCCTATAGGTGATAGTCGCAGGCTGGAGACAGTCCTGGAGTCCATCCAGAAGAACATTCACTCCTCGTCTCACATCTTCAAACTGGCACAGGACGCCTTCAAGATCGCCACTCTGATGGACAGCCTGCCTGACATCACACTTCTCAAAGTCTCGCTGGAGCTGGGACTGCAGGTACACATGCGCACTCAGCGTGTCAAACTGCACAGCTTGTGTAACGTCGGATGTACTGCGGCACAAACGACTATATCCACAGAACTGGAATGAATAGAAAAGGGTCTCGTATCACACGCCGAAGAGCAGGATGTGCTATCAGACACATGTAGATGTTCGACACGACCGTCGTTGAAATCTTTACACAAATGATCCGTTTCTCCCGGTAGCACATCAGCTTTCTGAGTCATTCACACAAAACCAATAAGAATTTCCATAACTCCCTTTTTAAACATTGTATGGCAGCCATGTTGGCACCAGCCAGATGACCAATCAGCAATTAATCCAATTTCTGTGGATACATCTTTCAATAAAGTGTGGCTTGGAATCACTGTGCTTTACCATAACGAAATCTAATGGGCAAAGGGCCTGGAGCACCAAGGATGTGAAGAGAGTAGTCTTATATATCAAGCTAAAACCTTGAATGATATTCTATATTGTATGTTCTGCAAGTAATTATTTAGATGATTGATTATTATGATGGTTATTCTGGGGAATAATTGATTGATCAGCTCAAGAAGGAACGTCAATGGTGCCATCGTGTTTTCTTAAACATTAAGGTATTTTCTTAACATGTCATACATTCAAATCTACTTCCCACAGAGGATCAATGGTGTTCTGATCTGGTGATTGGGGAGGCCATGAAAGGCATTTGACTTCCTGCTGGTGTTCATGAAACCGCTGTTGAATTTGTTTCCCAGTGTGTATGGAGGCGCATGGGAGCATCATGAGGGAACAGGGTGCACTTGGCTCCATACTCCATACTCTGTGATATGACCATGCAGAGCAATCGTGGGACCTAATGACTCCCGTCAGATGGCTCCCCATGCCATTACAGATCCTCCACCATGTTTAACACTTGATAATAGACATTATCGGTTGATGGCATGCTTTGGCTTCCTCCAAATGTCAACCCGTCCAGATGAAGGAAAAGGGTGAAAGATGACTTATCAGACTACAATACCCAGGTTTTGTGCCTCTTAGACCGGGTCGTGCGTGTTTGTGGGTTGGCCCTCGGGTACGTGTGGTTTCCGATTGGCAGCACCGCCATAAATACCAGCTTTGTGAAGCTCACAGTTTTTGTTGATACTGTATCACAAAGGTGTCAATTCAGGCAGTAGCAATTTTTGAGGCCTTTTTTGTGGTGATTAGTAAATATCCTGTTGAGTGTTGACTGTTCCTGTTTGGCTTTTCAGTTTGTCCATATTTCACATATATTTTCACATATATTATGATTTTCCAAACTTTTTTTTTCTTATTGTCACATATATGTCACATTAATAATTGCATCTGCAATTCATGCACTGCCCATTTGGCCTCTTTGCCTCATGTTGCTTTGAAAACTCACATAAGAGATTATCAAACATACTGTTGAATGTCAACTCAATATGACTGGCTTGTGTAGCTGCCTTGGTAATTGTGATCACTAATTGTGTTACATTTGTTTTTCATGTGGTGGCTTTATGTTTTCATTTAGTACAAATTCCTCCTAACATTTATTCTGTTTTTTTTATTTTGTATTACTCAAAAAGCATTGTAATGTTGTTTCTGTCTGGCGTGACCCGTGTCGAGCAGGCCTCTATCTGGCACCGTGTACATGTCACTACATTACTACTACATTCCTTGAAAGCATATTGCTGGAACCATGATTGAATGAACTAACCAAAGAACAAGACATTTAGGTGGACTTTCCTGGGATACACTCAATGCCACCTATTTAACAAATACGTCCTCCAATTCTCCAATTCAATTATTCCCTCTTCTCTTTTCCACCCTTCTCAGGTGATGAGGATAACTCTGTCCACGTTAAACTGGAGGAGGAGAGAGATGGTGCGCTGGTTAGTCACATGTGCCACTGAAGTGGGTATGTGACCTTGCTTTTTTTCCCTTCTTTCATACTAAATACATCCAGTCACATCCAGGTCTGTTGACCACCGAACTCTTTTCTGTTTGTTTTGGTAATGGAACGTATCAATTTGTCTGCTTTTCATCTTCCAACTTTCCGTTCATTCTGTTTGTGTTGTGCCAGGCGTGTACGCGTTGGACAGCATCATGCAGAGCTGGTTCACCCTCTTCACCCCCACAGAGGCCACCAGTATCGTGGCCACCACCGTCATGTCCAACAGCACTATCGTCCGCCTCCACCTGGACTGCCACCAGCAGGAGAACCTGGCCTCCTCCGCCCGAACCCTCGCCCTGCAGTGTGCCATGAAGGACCCCCAGAACTGTGCGCTCTCCGCCCTCACGCTTTGCGAAAAGGACCACATCGCCTTCGAGACAGCCTACCAGATTGTACTGGACGCGGCGGCGACGGGCATGAGCTACACGCAGCTGTTCACTATAGCGCGCTACATGGAACACCGCGGTTACCCCATGAGGGCGTATAAGCTGGCCACGTTAGCCATGGCTCACCTGAACCTCAGTTACAACCAGGACACGCACCCGGCCATCAACGACGTGCTGTGGGCCTGCGCGCTCAGCCACTCGCTGGGGAAGAACGAGCTGGCCGCAGTCATCCCCCTGGTGGTGAAGAGCGTGAAGTGCGCCACCGTGCTGTCGGACATTTTGCGGCGGTGCACGCTGACCACGCCGGGCATGGTGTCGGCGCTGCACAGCCGCAGGAACTCTGGGAAGCTGATGTCCCTGGACAAGGCACCGCTCAGGCAGCTGCTGGACGCCACCATCGGGGCCTACATCAACACCACGCACTCGCGGCTCACACACATCAGCCCGCGCCACTACAGCGAGTTCATCGAGTTCCTGGGGAAAGCCCGGGAGACGTTCATGATGGCCCACGACGGACACATTCAGTTCACCCAGTTCATAGACAACCTGAAACAGATCTACAAGGGCAAAAAGAAACTCATGATGCTGGTGAGGGAGAGGTTTGGCTGAGGCTGCGGGTTGCCAAAAGCTCCCTCCCACTCTAGTACTTTTCTATTAACTTGAGTCTGCCTTTTGAACTTCTTTGGACTTATAAAATAGACAAGTAAAAAGAGGGATGTGACATGTAGGATGAAGCAAAAAGAGAAAGGAAAAGATGACAAAAAAAATCAACAGAGCCACACGCGGTATTATTGTTCTTGCTGTTGTTATTGTTATAAACATTATTCCTATTATTATTATTATTATCATTATTATTATTAATAATAATAATGATGATTATTATTATTACTACTATGTGTACAGAAGTGTTTTTATTTTTCAGAAGAGAGGAAATTTGTCACGTTGTGAATGTTGTGTGTATTTCTCTACATGTGTGCGAGAGGAAAAAGAGAAAAAGTGAAATGGCTTTTTTATTTTTGGTTCTTTACTTTTAGGATTTTAAGCATCTTTTTTTTTTTTTCCCTTTTTCAGTTTATATTGAGTTATATGTTGTCAAGTGGCTGAAGCCCTTCTACGATAGCCCTCATGTAAAAACAGAAAACAAAACAACGTCTCGGCATCCTCAAAGAGAAACTAAGGCTTTAAACCACACAGAGCACCTCCCTCTGTCCAGGCCCTCACCGGTGGGCACTGGTCAGCACCGCACAGCTTAGCTCGGCTCGGCTCGGCACAGCTTGGGTTAGCACTGACAGAAAGCCTCCGTCAGCATTTCTCCAGACACAGCAGTAGCAGCAGCACTTGAGCAGCCATTAGTTTTCTCGGGGTCCAAGGCATTAGCTTCATTACACACAACGATGCTCTTAGCGAAACTCTTGTTGTTTGTTGTTGTAGTTTCACCCACCTCCATAATAAGTACCTGTCTTAGACTGAGGACAGTATGCAGGCTCTACAGTAATGGCACATTAGACAACGATAATGAGTATTATTGGTACATTAATGTAAGGTATTACTGCTCTTTGATTTTCACAGCCAGGTGCAACCCAAATCTGACTACACCGCTGATAAAAACCTATATAGCTGATATAGATAAACCCGGAGGGAGGAGGCTACCTCATGCAACGGTATTCTACCTGCTCCCAATTTGTTCACGCTATCATAATATTTATCATCTATGATAGTTGACAGTGTTAATTAAACAGAGGAGATCCACTAATGAGACCAAGCATATGAAGAGATGTGGAGATGAGTCAGATTTTCTCCTGACTGCTTCCTGCATCGGGCTCTGCTGTACATCACTGCCCTCACAAGACAGCGACACACAACACACACTCAGAAGACGTGCCAGTATGTCACTTCCCACCATCTCTGTAGTATGATACCCTTGTACCAATCACGGTATTTTTCAGACTAGGCCAGTGTCATTTCCCTCTGTGCATGTGAATCATAGAAATTAGACTTCTACTGTTATAGTTCATTGTGTGGAACCTTCAGCAACTGTCACCAGAATGTTCTCAGGGATTTCTCTACACAGGAAAAAGGCGGAACAAATGAACGAGCGAACGACTGACTACAGGAAAAAGACAAAACGTGACACAACATGAGCGAGCAATTATTGTACTCTGTATATATGCCATAGTATATGTCTGAATATGGAGGATCTGAAAGTATATGTTAACTAATTTATACAGAGTATTCTATGTAATGTGAAATACTTGAAGCCGCTGTAGTTTGCGCTCTCTCTCTTCTTCTCTTTCTCTCTTTTTGTCTTCTCTTTGTCCTTTTCTTTTGGTAAAAAAAAAAAAACTTATCAGAAGGACTAGACTGACCGTGTTGAGGGGTTTTTTTGGACTCGTAAGGCATGCGTTGCTACAAAGAGACGCTGGAGCCGGTCATAAATACAGGTTGAGTCAAGTCGGTGATGTCGGTACAGAAAAACAATGTTGTCTTACTTCATTCCCGCTGACTGAAGCATAGAAGGGGCAGACGGTAGACTATTTCAGTCCGTTTCTTAACACAAGATCTCTTAATGAAGCACTGACGTCGTTGCCCCTGCCAAATCTTTACATGGGAGCGTCTGAGAAAAAAAAACGACAATGTGCTTTTATTCGAGGGGTAAATTGGGGGTAAATCCAGTCAGAAATCATGTAATGTACGTCTCTTGACTGAGGTCTGCCTCGTTTTGGCAGTGACCCATGTAACCCTTGTCACAGTAGCTTCATAGTTGTACAAGTACAACACAGGTTCAACGGAGCTAGGACTTAAACTAGTCTTCTAAGTTCCTCCTTCTATTCTTGTAACACCACAGAATGACCAGCGTCTCCTCTCTGCGCTGCTCAGCTGTCCTGTCATGACTTGCCTTTTTTTTTACCTTCTTTTTACATGCATTATTTTTCTGTGCATTTTTTTTTTTTTTTTTTTTCTATCTCGTGTCCATTAAAAAAAAAACAGCCTTTTCTCTTGCCTTGTCTTAACGCTTTAAAGTAACCAAACAGGAGATCTATCTAACAACCAAACGCGTTCCAAGAGGTGAGAGACAACCCACCTTGGTCCCAGCTTTAGTGTCCTTAATTAGTAAGTGAATGGCTGTGTAACTCATGCTTTAACAAAGCAATTCCTCACGTGTGTTTGGTGAAAATCTGTTGTCCAGTGTCTCTCGTTCTCTTCAGAAACAATTTCCTCTTTCCTCTTTCTAGCTGTTTTATTTTAGTTTTTTTTTTGTTTGTGTAGGAATCTTCTGCTTTCCCATTTTATTTATTACAATGACCCATGTATACATGCTTATGAAATTAAGATTTGATACACCGATATCAATTTATTTATGTAACTAAATCACTGTTTTATAATCTTGTTAATGAGTCAATGATTGATTTTTTTTGTTTTTTGTTTTTGTTTTAATAAAAGTTAGTTTTTTGAAATGTATATTTAAGCGCTCTCAAAGCTGTTTCAAACACGTTCGTGCACCCAAACATGCAGAGCTGGAAAAAAAAGTGTGTCGTGGATCATTATGGGGTGCGGCCTGTGAGAGCCGGTGGACGGGATAGGAACAGATTAGCGAGTGCCTATCAGTCAGGACGCTTCAGATCTCCATCAAACAACAACGTCAGAAACAGACAGAGAGGGATCACTCTCGCTGGCAGCAGCTTTCACGCTGTCATCCCGGGCGAGCCGACGGGGAATATGAAATGTATCAATTGATATTCCCGCGGTCTTTGTAGCTTCTGTCAGGCAGCAAAACTCAGCCAACCACAATAACCTGTTTACATGCTTCTAACACCGACAGTGTTGCGATAGTATGACTAAATCAGTGTATGTTTGTCAGGTGTGTCTGCGTGTGTGTTAGCATGCGTTTGTGCACACACGTGTATGCATGTGTGTGTGTGTGTGTGTGTTCCTTCTTGGTCACATGCCTCTGTGTGTGTGTGTGTGTGTGTGTGTGCTTTCTTGTGTCGGTGTGTGTTAAGGCCTTTAGGGAGTGAACAGGAACAGGTGGTAGCTCCAGACTACAGGAGCTCCTGACAGCAGTAAGGTCCCCAGACTCCCAGCCCCTCATTAAACATTGACACAAAAACACTGCAACTGTCTGTGTGTGAACAGTAATGAAGCACAGACTGCTACACTGGTATACACACTGCAACTTAGCACAGCATGAGCTCTGAATCCGTGCGCGCGCGTGTGTGTGTGTGTGTGTGTGTGTTGTGTGTGTTGTGTGTGTGTGTGTATGCACTGTCCATCTGTGTGCACACACTAATGAGGCACATTATTCCATAGAGGTGTCCATTTGGATATGGAGGAATTCGTCAGGTTCAGCAGCAAAAGCACTAGTCTTCTGTCAGAGGCCAGACAGAACTGTCCATTTGTTATGTGATGGATCCCTGCCTGTGAGAAATAGTGTGTGTGTGTGTGTGTGTGTGTGTGTGTGTCTATATAAGTAAGCGTACACTTGCTTGGATGTGTGTGTGTGTGCGAGCAGGTATTTCCTGTGTGTCTGACCTGTGCTCAGGTCCCTGCTCAGTTCCAGTTGGTAATGACGTCCCTTGGGTCTACCGCGGTACAGCAGCCTCCTCCGGTCTGTCTTACTGTATACTCCTAATGACATCATGATCACACACCGGCCCCTTTCATGCCAAAAGCCCTCTACCTCACCATCACCATCAAAACTACTATCTAGAGCATCTATCCTCTCTCTCTCTCTCTCTCTCTCTGTCTGTCTCTCTCACCCTCCATCATTCACACACACACACACACACACACACACACCGCGTCACAACTTCACAAGAAGGCCTTGACATTTTCTTGCAGAACTGTAGATCTATTATTCTCTGTGTAACCTATAGATATCGCATTTTGAAGTCAAACCGAAAGCAAAGCGGTTCTCACTTCTTAATGTGCTGCAGAGGTTACAGAGGAAGGTGAACGGTGTGGAATAAATGTAGTACACAAGTACAAGTACATGCCAATATTAATCCATGCAGGTACTTGCAGAATCCAACTATCTAGGATATGACACGTAAAAATGATAGCAAGTCGACTGAACTTGTGCGATATTTAAGAGTGCAGTCTAGGTTTCTTGTGCAGGACCGCTTTCAGCAAAGGTTCTGGGCCTTTGTGGTGCATCAAGCTTGCTATCATTACGAGAGTACAAAAAGGATCATAGGCCTGTGTTCTTCAACACAGCCTGCAGCATCAGCCTGGTTACCACGGGGACTCTCTTCCTCTCCTCCGCTTCTTACAGAAGGCCGTTGGAGTTTGATCTCCTCTCTCCCCCTCCATCCACCCCGAGGCGTCTGATTAAATGCTAATTAAAGCCGTTAGCACTGCTATCACCGCCGCTAACTCCTCTCTCTCTGTCACAGAGATTAATGCCCCTCGTTCATCATCCCACCTCGCAGAGCCGGAGTACCTGCCCGGCTCACAAAACCTGATCAAGTCATCAGCCCCGTAACCCCTCTCCTCCGCCCCCTTCCGCCGCATGAAGATGGACGAGGGGTTTAAATTTTAATTTGAAAATTGCCCTCAATTACTTCTGCGGCGACCACTTGCCAGAGCTTCTCCTGTGGTTGAGTGGGAAGGGGTTACAGCAGCGGGTCAGTGGCCGTGATGAGCGATAAGGGGACATTAATAAGAAAGGCAGAGGTTCATTTAAAAGCAGAGAGGACAGTGGGAGCAGCTTTCTCATTATTTAACTCCCCCAGCTTTATTTAAAGGACTTTATTTAAGGATACCAAGTTAATGTGTCCTCCAGGACAGACGGTTAAAGCGCCTGACAGAGTGAGAAAGTTACGGCCATAACTTACAGCCTGAGCACACACTGCGGTGCCATCTTTTTTTACCTCTTTTGACATTCTCACCATTTTTAGGCAGAAGAGAACGAGCCTCCGAGGGATATAAAATGTTAGAACAAAGTTACACGCATCATTTAATTTTATTCTTTCACAATCTCTGGCCCACAAATGTTTTATTGGTTCCAATATCGGTAATCATTACAGGCTATTGGAAGATATTGAGCAATGCATAAGTCAGCCAAATGTCATTCGAACTACCGCTAGATACATGCTCTGTGCCCTGGAATACGCGGCTCGTCTGCAGGGCCTCGTTGGGTGTTTTTTATGGATATCATAAGTACACTTACGCCGCTACCGTGAAAAGTTTTTTTTTTTCTCCTCTCAATACGACGAGTGGAAATCAAAAGTTTTAGTTACCGTTGTGGCAATCACCGAAAACAACAATAAACACCGATCAACAAAGACGCTATCCTGACGGTTATGAACCCACCGTTGAGCAGAAGTAGACGTTCTCTGCTTCTGGCCCCCCCGGTGCAGTGCCCCGGCCCTCGCCACGTCTGAGCCAACGGTGCTGTCATGCAACGGTTTCCATGAACAATTAGCGAATATAGAGAGATTTATGCACCTGTGACCCGACTGCTCCCACCCAAAAATACTTTCAGTTCATCTCTTGCTTGTTATTGCCAGCAGTCTGCCGGATGTCTGTCCAACGGCTCTAAATCTTTCCCCCCGTGTTTAGAGTCCTGTCATAATGAACGCAGAGAAATAGAGGAAAAACCCACTCCACTCCTCCTTTCTTCTGCTAATGTGTTTCTGACTCTCAGACATAAAACACGTGTTAGAGGACATTGTGTCTGTGCTGCGGTGCCAATCATTTTCCTATGGCGTGTCAGAGGCAGAATGTTAAAGATATTGATTGATTACGGGGTAGAAATGGAACTGGGACTGAAAATGTCGTTATGCCAGCCTCCACATTCTTTCGGGCTTGCAAAATAGCTCTCGGAGACAGAAAGTGCTTCGGATTCCAGGCAATGCGACACTTAATGTGTGCAGAGGTTCTGGGGCTGCACTACGGGAATGAACAATACCATAGTCAAGGTTAGTTTCACAGGAACAGATAGCTCCAACATTCCATAACTGCCTGATTAAAAGCCTGAATGAGTAACAGCGTGGTGTCCCCCGCACCGTCGTCCAGTCTGCTCTTTTCTTTTCCGGCAGCAGCAGGCATTGTGTGTCAGGCAAACAGGAACAAAGAAGGTGGGAAAGAGACAGAGAGAAAGAGGGATGGAGCGACAGGAAGAGGGGAGAATGAGAGCATATATCAAGGCCGCTTTCAGTGACATTTGTGCTCTCTGTGTGGAGAGCCACTATGAATATCAATATGAACCCATGGAGAGGAACCGTACCGTTTTTTTTTTTTCCACTGGGCTATTCATACACACAAGAAATCTATTCAAGTCAATGTAATGGCCAATCTGCACTGTGCTCACAGCCTGTACATGGCTCTGTGAACAGCGCTGCCTCTGCTCTACATCTTCTCTCACCCTCTCATGAGGGTGGTTGGGCTTGTATTGGTGAAAAACACTTTATGTCAAGTGCAACTGTGGCGAACACTACAGTATGTAAATCAGATTGGATTAATTGCTTGCATGAGTGGTGGAGATGTTTTGTTTTTATTGCAAACATAGAGGGATCGACTGCAGGACATTCATAGCGCTATCCTGATACGGGGCTTCCTGCTGCAGCTGCCAACATACAATTTCTTCAGTATTATGTTTGTGTTTTCATACTGCCTCTGCTTCTATTGCCTATACTTCCTCTCTTCTTTCTATTCCCTTTCCTCTCCTCTCCTCTCCTCTCCTCTCCTCTCCTCTCCTCTCCTCTCTTCCTCTGGTGCTTAGAGATATAGAGTCAAAGGGATGCAAATCTGCCCACTTCCTTCCTCCCCTCCCCCATCTGCAAACACAGATAGCCCCAGGCCAGTCCCAGGCCTCTCTATATGCAGAACCAGTGACAGGAGTTACGCACCATTCTCCCCCTGTAACAAACTGTTCCCTCCCTAACAAGCTGCCAGCGTTGCTCTCACTGGGGTGGATGTATGAAGCTGTGTGATTGGATTGGTACGGCAATAACAATAAGGGCAGTGAGCTATGGAATAGTGTGCTAGCTGCCTCCTCCCTTTGCATGTGGATGTTGTTGCTACTCTATCTTTACCGCCTCCTCTCCCCTTCTTTGCTCACCTTTGTGGTGTGTATAAATGTGTGCATGCATCTGTGTGTGTGTGTGTGTGTGTGTGTGTGTGTGTGTGTGTGTGTGTGTGTGTGTGTGTGTGTGTGTCTGCACATGAGCAACTACACCTGACTGTGCGTGCATGCAGATTTGCGCGAGTGTTTGTGCATATGTGCCTTTGTGAGTTCAGGTGTGCATGTATGAGTGTGTGTGTGTGTGTGTGTGTGTGTGTGTGTGTGTGTGTGTGTGTGTGTGTGTGTGTGTGTGTGATTGTACACTGTTGGCTCCAGGTTTATTACGTTAAGGTGTCTCCAGCCCCAGCGCTAATCCCTGTCTTCTTCAGGGAGGGATAACAATAACAAAACGAGATCCAGAGGTACTAATGAAATCCTATCAGGTTCCACAGTCTGAATGCTGGAAAAAAAGAGAGAGAGAGAGAGAGAGAGACCGAGAACGACAGAGTGATAGAGGTGAGAGCATATGCCATATGGGATATTGATTGAATACACCAAGGCGAGCGAGAGAGGGAGGGAAGCAAAGGCACGGAGAGAGAAAACAGTAGAAAAAGTGAGTGAATGAACAGATTTTACCAACAAGGAAACGTGAAAATAGAAAGCAAAGCAGAGCGGACGAGAGAGAGGAGAGAGAGAGAGAGGAGAGTGGATGTGAAAGTTGGGTATGAGTGGACACAGAATGTTTTCTCTTCAGTGACTGAGCATGCAGCCGCTAAAACACATCAGCCCTGACTTGAATCGGCTTCAGACTCAGACCAATTCTCCCTCTGCGTCGCTGCCAGACCCACTATTCGCCCCTGGGATTGAATTAGGCCTGCCCCATTATACAGTTGCCATGGGGACCCTGACACCTCCACTGATGAAGTGAGAGCCACGCAAGGCTGAGTTGCTGATCAGAACGTGTGTGTGTGTGTGTGTGTGTGTGTGTGTGTGGATATCAGTTACCATTTACAGAAACTCTCCCTGATAAATGTGGGCCTATTTCACATCTTTGCTCAATAGAAAAATGTGATCGTTCATCGGCCGCTCAGCGCTGTCCCCCGCAACGTCCTCCAGCTTACTTTTTTAAAGTCTCGGTCACAACCCAAAGATTAAAACTCTGGTAGAAGAGAAGAAATTGGTATCTCTAATACACTGGTGGTCTTTCCAAGTCCCTGTAACATGCAGAATAAAACACTTCAGGATCGTTTTGGAAGTAAAACAGGATACAGTTTGTATAACATATATTTATATATCTTTTTTTAAGTATATGTATGTATATTTATTTATTTTATTTTCAGTCCCCTTGAGAAAACGTTTGAGGGCTCCAGGGATCCATAATACCCCCCCCCCACTGCTTCCCCAAGAAACAACTGAAACAGGATACCTTGTCCGTCTCTCCACGCTGGAATTTTGTCACCGGCATCGTTCTAATGGATGGCCAAAGAAAGGATGCCACCCACAGCACCATCTGGCTAATGCCCCGTCCTCTGCTTATGAATTACACTAAATTGTGCCCAGGAGAGAGACGCCACATGTTCATTATGAAAGCTGCAGGGGTATTAGAGATCCCCTGAGTCGCACCAAATGAGCTGCGTGTCACAGGAAGGCGTGACACACAACACGGCGCAATGAATAAAAAAAAAAAAAGATGCAACCTTCTCCAATTTTAATGGGATGCATTCATCAGGCAACCTTGACTGAGGTCTGAACCGGGTTTGGTTCTCTATTGTTTTAGCTGTGAATAACTACTCCGTTATTGATGTGTTGGTTACGCTGTTTGGTTAAAAAACCGGTCTCACAATCCTAATCCGGCGTCCAGCCCGGGACCCAGAGAGAAACTGCGTTGATGGATGTCACCCCTAACGCCGAGTGGCACCTTTACCTGAATGAAACACAGCAGCCATTTTGTGGCAGAACGCTTTACAACAGCAGCCAGTGTACGGTGAAACCACCATTAGGTGTCTTTATCTCTGTCTAGACCATCATGAGACCGGCCTAACAGCATCTGTCACTTCCTGTAAAAAAATCCCCTTGGTGCTATAGGAGTAAAAGGCTGGGCACCCCTCAGTAAAGGAGCTGGGGGGGGGGGGGGGGGGGTGGAGAACCCAGCGGGGACCCATAGCAAGGTATGGAGAGAAATAAAACGCTGGGGCTTTTTTTTTTTTTTTTTTTCATTCCACCACAGTGTGCCATGTATGGCCATGCATGCAGGCAGATGGGGGAGGTGGAGGTGGAAATAAAACATGCATGAGTCGCCTGCAGCCCAGGAAAATAATTACTGTCATTTAGCAGACATGTAGCGGGGAGCAGCACAGCCCAGTGTGCCCACAGTATACTGCCACACTGCCTGCATACCGATGAACTGCAGAAGAAGAAAAAAAGAGAAGCAGGGACAGGAGTGTGAGTGTGAGAGAGAGAGAGAGAGAGAGAGAGAGAGAGAGAGAGAGAGTTGTGTGTGAGGAGGCACAATGTTTCCTTGTTTGACGGTCAGAGAAGCCCGTAGCTTATTTCCGGGCTGTTTCCATACATCATGTGCAGCTAATAGAGAACTACAGGTTGATTCCTCCAACTGCTATGAGCAAAATAAATGAAGCAAAGAGGCTGTTCTGTTCATCCGTCTCTCTCCGGCGCAGCGCAATACATTATGCTGCCGCTATTTTGGGTCAAATAACCCCAATGGAGACGAGTTGAATATTTCTCCAAAGATCAGAGAAAGGGATTTGACCTCTCTGTGTCTTGGCTGAGGGCAGATGTAAATCATGCACCCTTTTCTCTCTCTTTTCTCTCTCTTGCTTTCACTCTGTCTCCTCTCTTCTCTCTCTCTCACTCCCTGTCTTTCTTTATATCTACCCATCTCTCTTCCCCCGGCTCTCCCTCCCTTCCCCTTGCTCCTTCTCCCCCACTTTCGGTTGCCTGGAGTCAGACCACAGAGCAAATTTATAGGAGGTGGAGGGCTGCCAGTGGAGGTCAAATGCGTGAGCGGCTCCCCCCTCTGCCTCCCTATCATTCTTTATGGCTGATCTAGTAGTGGAGCCTTCATTACCCTGAATTATATGCTGCGATTATTACCTCTCCCCCCGGCCCATGCAAGCCAGCCCCGGCCCCATCATTTTATCATCCTACCCCAGAGGAACGTAATGCGGGAACTCCAGCCGCCTCAACAATATATAGAGCAACATCTGCCTCCAACATGACTGTATACTGCAGCGCTTTGAACTTCCACCTCCTCGCATCCGTGGTATGTGATGTATGTAGTGTACGACAGAGATCACAGGCTTCTTTCTGAAGGCCCTGTAATGGGCTGCAGAGGCATCGTCTGGCCGGGGGCACGCGTAAATCTGTAGATGCAGATTTACAGTGTATTTACCGCACGTTGAATTGGACTTAATGGAGAACAACTGATGCCTATATTACCGCAAATCATACGTTCTTCTCTCCGGTGAGAAAGCAGAGGCCTATCCGGCCAGCCTCCCGTGCTCCTCTACCTTCTGGTCTGGTTTGTTGTCCAGAGGCTCCACCGCATCCCAAACATCACACAAGTGTCTACCGATGTGCCTCTTAACCATTAGCCTACATTTTATGAAGTGTTTGTTTTCTTGTTTGCCCCTCAGGTACAGCTCAGACAAGCACCCCCCCCCCGTGTGCTCGTGCTGCTCCCACCTTCTCGTTAGTCGTCTTTTTTTTTTCCTCCCCATGGGTACGGATGTTTGTATATCCTGCAAGTCAGACAGCAGAATCACTTTGAGTGGATTCCCCTTGTTGCCGTTCCGTTCTCACCCGTGTACCGCCATTATTGAGCACGTCTACTACTCGTCTTGGTATATTGTGCATGTATGAGTGGGCACAAATATAGGCACACACAAACACTGCAATATGCTCCATCACAACTAAACAGAGACATCAGAAAGAGTTTCCAAAAGTTGTGCCAAATGTATGAACACACAGAATAAAATATCTTTGTTCTACTTGGATATCTGTCACTAGAAGGCTAATGCTGAGCCTTGGTGTATAGTATAATCTTGTTAACACCTCAGTGTCGACACGCGCTACTTTAACTTACTTCCTGTTTACTTCCTGTTATAATTGCTTCTGTGACGTCTGGTAATCAAAAGAAGCTCTGTTTTACCTGGAGGTCTGCCAGGTCTGGATTAGGTCTGGATTAAGGTCTGGATTGAATGACTAGTAAGTGTTCATGTGGTACCTCTTCTGCAACCAGCCCCTCTATCAATGGACACAATTACAGAACCTGTTGCGCTGTATCATGACCAAAGTGTAAATGCACACTCAGAGGGGGGGTAGTAGACTGGACGGCACACACACACACACACACACACACACACACACACACACACACTGCTCCCCTCCTGTGTGTTGCTGTATCAGGCGGCCAGGCAGGGAGTCAGGGAGCAGTAACAGGGCTATTAGGACTCCCAGGGACCCTATTGATCTCCTCATTGATCCCCTCCTGCCTCGGCTAGTCCAGACAACTATAGGGGTTTATACAGCGACTACAGGAAAGAGCAGTGAGACACTACAGGCCACACCACGTGTAACGCCAGAGAAGAGCAGCAAGGGAGGCAGACATCTATAGAGAGAAAGAGAGAATAAGAGAGAGAGAGAGAAAGAGAGGGAGTTTTCATCTCTACCTCCTTTCCTCCTACCTTCCTTCCTTTCCTGCTTACCTTGCCGCCCTCTTTCCCATGTTTCCACTACTTCTTTTCTTTTCTGCGTGATGAGAAAGTTTTAAGAGCATTTTTTTTTTTTTTACTTCTTGAAGCAACATGTACAGTTCACAGTCACCTCTGTGTGCATGGTGATGGAATGAAGCCACGGCTAGAGAAACCAGAAGTGAATGCTTTTATAAAGATGTCATCCAACGCTTGCAACTCTGGAGATTTATAATCTGTGACAAAATGGGGGAATATCTGAACCACAATTCCCAGTGTGGTTGAGCATGGTTATCGAAACCAGGCAGCCTGGAATCAACCCTCCGCCCAACTGGTTCATATTAAAGTTGCATATGTGACACAGGTCTGGGAGGCGGTTTCTAACGCGCACTATGAACTATGCACCTAATGTTTCAGGACAGAACTGATGCTTGTGTTTTTTTGCTGAGGGGATCCTGTACAGCATACTCTCTTTAAAGTTCATTTTAAATCTTCCCACATGCTGTTTACTAACAGTTGCTGCACGGCTCTCCTCGCTAACCAATGGCCAAAACAATAATCCGACGTCGCCCCCACTGGACCACTCGTGGTACTACTACTACTGCCTGTGACTGAACTGCCAGTGCTGCACACACACGATGCGTAAATTGTGCTCGCCGACTGTCCGTGCATCTCTGCAAAGCGAACACATCCACTGCTCTGTTCTCCTGAGAGTTTCTGACGTTGTGTATTGCTGAGCGTGCAGTCTGACCCTGATGTGTATTAATGACAGAGGGGCCGGCAGGTCCTCATCAGAGTCCAGCTGATTAATAGCCAGTCATTCACTCCTTCCCTCACAAGTAATGGCTCTCTGTCTCACTCTGTCTATAATTATCATTCAATAATGAGGTCTACCGGAACCCAGGGTGCACGTGTGTGTGTGTGCGTGTGCGTGTGTGTGTGTGTGCGTGTGTGTAAGAGACAGTGTTTAATTGTTTGGGTTCACTGAATGGGCACGCTGGGCTACATGCATGCAAAGTTCTCTTTTCTCAGCCTTCATTTTATCCTGATGCTTGTTGAGAAGTTGGTAGTTGCTTTTATGTATCTTTGCCGCTAAGCCCTTGAAACAACTACTAGAGATAACAAGTAATCTAATCTATTGGTGACCAGACACCATAAAAACCCGCAAATCACCATTCAGTCGCCCTGTAAGCTTGCAGCGGTTTTCAGGTGCAAATCAGGCCTCCAACAACAGCTTCAGCGGATCTTGTTGATAAATTGGATTATTTGAGAACCAAAGGCATTACAACAAACACTCTTTGACTTTATACAAATAATAAATAATAGAGAAATAATAATAAATAACCCTCCAGAGGAAAGGAGAAAAACACATTGGTAGATGAATTCTCATGGATCTGTTTTAATGACACAGACACTAAAACTTCTATGAGCAATAATCCATTTCCATGTGTGAATGCTTGATTCTGATTGGCCGGTGCATGGCTGCTGCATAGAGGCAGCATACTGCAGCGTCATTCTTTCAGTCTAAATGTTTCCTATTGTCAGTACTGATAGCACTACTACAAATAGAGCCTTCAATCAATGGCCTATCTCACACACTGGAACATGTTGTGTAATCATCATCATTATCATCTACAATATAAAGTAAAGTACTGCTATTGATGAAAGCAGCACAGTTTGGCCTCTCAGTTGATTCCATCATTCATTGATTTGCGTCAATTTAGACTGCTGAATGTGTTGATTTATAACCTCCATAACACTTTTATTATTTGATCATTCCTACCTTAAGATGGACGGTGATCAGAGAGAGAGAAAGGGGGGGGTGGGGGGGGGTGTTAACCTGTCGATAACACTTCCATGGTGCAATACGTAGATTATACACAGCCCGAGTTCATTCCATTCTTGTAAAACAATTACACGCTCAGAGTGCCAATATGAGCTCTCATAACTGTGTTGCATTCACAGAAAGTGCTGAGGAGGTGGAGAGAGGCTCCATTCATAATATGTTTACCATTCATCGTGTCTACACTTGTACAGGTTGCTGTTAATCATCTCAGTGCGAGGTACATAGTAGAGGCTGTAGGTCAAGGACACATAGAAAGGAGAAATACAGGAAAGTCACAAGTGCAACAGAATATATGTGTAATGTTAAACTGCCTCTCACATTCAGACGGGGTATGTTACTACCTGCACAAAACATCCTTTATTTGTTCAGGGGAGGTATCTGTATAGGGATGTGGTAGTTTTTAATTGGTTCTCTTAGAGAGAGGAAAGTGTCCTTGTTTAATGTGCTGATTGAATTACAAGCGAGGCCGATTGCTGTGAGAATACCTGGAGTGACAATAAAGTAAATATGAGCCATGAGTATCAAGGCCAAAGTGTATTCAAGGGTATCATTAATTGACATCCTTTCAAATGTATTTCTTTTCACGTGTATAATAATGATGAAGTAAATAATATGTAAAAGGGTTTATTTGTATGGAATTACATAGAAATGAGATTTCCACCTTGGAGAGTGATAGCATGTCCCTGTTGTAACTTTCACCTTCAACTGCATTTTTTTTGCACAATACCTGTTCCTCAACTCCTCCATGATAACTTAAAAATAATAGAATTCAGGGATTTTTTGCCCACATCCAGTTATCATCCAGTTTAATGTCATCCTGTTGTCTCATCACCTGTCACTTGTTTGTGTTAATATACAACCGAGGAGGCAGGAACACCCCGGCCACCACACCTCCCCTTCTGCCTGAAGGCATAAAGACACACCCGCACAGAATCACTCACCTTCAACTGCGGCTGCATTTGTTCTGATACTTCTGGAAAGTTTGTTTTGTTATAGATATGTCCACCTTACATTAAAATTTAAGTCTCATCCTGGATCCCCAGCACCTGAACTACGGGAACTAACAGCTACAGATCAAAACCTCAAAACCCTAGCAACCTCTTGCCTGCTCCTTGTATCGGCAGGTACTTTGAAAAGACTATACTCTTAAGAGAGAGTGACAGACCATCCGAAGAGAAAAAGGAGAACAGAAACAACAAGTGAGACAAATGATCATGGATGTGAAGAAGCAGCTGTGGTCCCTGGTTGGTATGGTGCTGCCTGCCGTGGGATTTGCCTTGATCTGCATTGGGGCCTGCCTGGTGTCCCTGCAGACCAACCACAACTACAGCCTGAGGGTCATACCCTACATCATGATTGCCTGCGGCTTCCTGGTTATGCTCACTGGGGTCTTCTGGGCCACTTGCCACGGCATGAAGAGCAAGATGTACAATAGAGGAAGGCACGACCAGCGCGTCTGTGTTTACAGTATTGACAGGTAAGACCGACTATGAATGCATGTCCCAAACCCAGAAAATGTGGTATGAATAAATCTCATGAAATACTGAATATCAAAGAAATGTGTTTTTAAGTCATTACACTTGTCTTGCAATATTGAACCAGTTTGTTTTGATGCAACTTTTGTAAAAATTAAAATAAATAAATAAAAAGTGACCATAACCATTTGGTTTTGCAAAATATTGAACTGTCTTTCCGTCTGCATACCCAGATCCTACCCTCCGTCTTACGAGGAGTCCCAGAGCAATCACGTCCGTCCTGACAGAGCCGCTGACTCTGTGGTGATGGTCGATGAGGTGGGCATGCCAATGGGCCTGGCCCCTCCTCTGTACAGCCTGGACAGCTCTGAGATCCCAGACTGCACGTGGAGCTGGGAGCAGCCTCCTCCCTACACTCAAACAACAAACTGATCTCCAGGGACGTGCGGCTGTGGCTGCAGATGCACAGGCGCAGTGGAGAGCCTCGCCGAGACACTGAGGGAAGTAATGCCTTTGGCTAATTGGTTAACAGAGCAGGGAGGATTGCTGATCCTAGGTAGATACGACTTCCCGAGTCAGCATAACTGAACTAAATTTCAAGAAAGTTTCAAACAAAAGGGAAGTGCCACATGTGGATGGATAACACGGCTGATAAATGATGGACCACTTCAGCTTTGTTTCCTGAGCCCATGCCCAGTTGACCAGCTTGACCTCTGAACTGACCTTATACAAGACTATGTCATTAGCAGGCCAATGAAAACGTCTTTAAAGTGGTTTTGCCTGTTGGGCTGGTGTTGAGGTATTGAGGTATAAACCTGTTTGGTGGTCTTACATAAGTAAAGCAAGCGGAGAACAGTATTAAACCAGCTGGATCCACGGATGGATCTAGAGGCAGCACTTTTACTCTCTTATGTATTGTTTGTCCAATGTGTGTAAGAATATAAACATACTAAAGGTGCATTGCATCATTTTGCACAGCATGGGTCATGATTTCTGTGTTCCAAATGTTTGCTTGGAAATAAATGTTTGGAAATAAACAAACAACTTTGGGAACCATTTAATGACAGTCTTTTACATTATATGGCAATATCTCTTCTACAATGATAAAATACTTGTCAAATAAGAAGTCTCTTGAACAGATACTTTATGATATAAGTTCAAAGTTGCAGTTTTCACTACCAGTGAAAAACATGGACGTGTGCATTACTTTGATTCATCGAGCCAGTGATGTAAGGTAATTTAATCACCCACCCACCTGATCATTTGACACTAGTCACTGAAACATCAACAACTTCAGTTAATCCCTTAACCAATTCCTACAGCTTGTCACTGCAACAAATTGAAATGTAATGAATAGGCATTGATTCTCATTCAGCCTCAGGCATAAACCCTGACATCATAAAATAGTTTGATGGGTCAATAACACGTAATGGCTGAAAGCTAATGTCTTCCTGGCTGGGTGAGCGTATCCTTATGGATATCCGCTGGCATATCCTCAACTCTTAATGACGGCAATCAGTGTTTATGAGATTCTGTTCTCTGTCTCTCAGTCAGGCTGTGTAAAGATCAACCCTGTTTACTTCTTAGGAACACGTTTCACATTTGGTTCACATGCAGGTGTTGTGCACAACAGAGGAAAGGCAGCTTTAGTACAACACGGTGCTCAATTATGAAAAATAAAAAGATTAAATTAAAAGAATTAAAAGAATTAAAAGGCAAAAGGTTACATACCATCTCTCACTCCAATGTACTTTTGTTAGTCCCCACTGTCCGATTCAATAAAAAATACAAGCAGAATAAAAATGATTACACGCATAAGATTTTATTTGGATAAAAAAAAGAAACAATCAATTTAAATATGGTTATATGGCTTTCCCAAACAGCAAAACAGGCAAATTAAAGAAAGAAACGAAAAAGCCAAATCGCATACCATTTTAAAATAGATTATTCTGTGTTCCCTGTGACTTCTAGGTATTTCACATTTTGAATACCCTATCCTTAGGTAGTAAATACATGAGATTGGGACTATTTAAGGCTGGCCTTTATAGAGCAAGATATAAAAGTTATGTTTTTATATCAGACATCTACTAATTGTGTTTTAATTCTCTTTGATCTTGTAGTTGGGATGTAATGTAAGGTCTTTTTTTTTTTTACAGTTTGATAAAAGTTTGATTACTTCTGCATGAAATGATGAAATGATTGAGAATAAAAAGCATTTAGTTGTATATCAGTGGATGGGCATAAGCATTCTGAAAATTGAACATGGCATACAATGGTGCAACATGAAAACAGCACAGTGAATTAACTCCCTCAGGCACCTTCAGTCAATAACTCTTGACAAATGTAAGGCACACACATAAAGGCATTCTGCACATTCACAGGTAATATCTTTGCTATGTTCAGAATATATATATATATGTTTTTGTTATTGATCAAAAAACATATATTGCATAGCTTCCACAGTTTGGCAACCAAATATGAGTTTTCAAGAACTGAGACAGATGAGGATGGTCAATAAACACTTGACCATTGATATGCTCCAGTAGTCACCACTTTGCTGGGTGTGTGCTCTTTTTTCATCATCTTAAGTGAGACAGAAAAAGAGAGATTGGTGTGAAAAATGTCAGAACAGTACAGGGAAAGTTAATTAGACTTTTTTTGTGTGCATGCATGCGTATGTGTGTTTGTACGTGCATGTGTGTGTGTGTTTTCTTGGTTGCTCAGGTGATGACGTTAGGACCGCGGCGTCCTGTCCTCTCATGGATGTTGGAGATCTTCAGGCCGATGGCAATGAGCGGACCCAGCACCACCTGCAGTTAGAAAAACACACGTTGCAGCACAAACATTTTCTGTGTATGGCTATGAATACACCACAGTACACAGAATTGGTTGTACTTAGGTGGTGCTTGGTTTGAAACACACAAAACCCAGCGTGAAGACTCAGAACAAATAACAGGATTCTTGTCACGCAGAGAACAGCATGACTGGCCCAGGAGTTTTATTGTTATACTGTTCTTGTATAACAACAAGACAGGGCTGTGTGATCTGATACAGCATACACACACACACACACACACAGATTTGGGAATCAGTATCGGTCAGACAACAGAAACATGGCAAACTAACTGTTAGGTGAATAACATGGCTTTCCCAATTCAAATATGGCAGGTAACAGGTCAGACTGATCTACTATGATTCTGTATCAGTGTTTTTTATTTCAATTTAATGATTGTGAGATGCTATGACAATATATACAATAGTCCACACACACAGTGGTGAGAAGAGAAGGGGTATCTGAACTTTCAATTAGTGTGCTGTTGTGCTTGTCCACCACATTTTCAATTCAAACATGACAGACACACGTGTGTGTGGACAGCAACACACCTAAATCCCCAGATAGGTGTAATCCTTGTATGTAGGTTAGCAAAAGCCCTCACTGATAAAAAAAAATCTTATGGTTCGGTGGCCAAATCTAAATGAGGCCTGCTTAGCCATCACGACAACAGCTTTACAACCCCTGGGTATTATTCAAGTACACGCAGCTAGTGTTGTTAATCGCTCCAAAGTCCGCAATCCACACAAGTTTGATAGGGTCACGTAAAGGCGAATGACTGCACACGAAGAAAAGGAAGATGTTACAGTGGCAGACAGTGAGAGGAAGAGCCTGGTGTGGGACATCAGGAAGGGCATGTTCAGCTTGTCAGTAGATGAGCTTTTTCAAATTGGCAAGAACGTGGATCCAGTGCCAGGCAAAGACCAGTTGGAGCTCGAGAAAGGAGACCATGAAGACTACTTTGAGTACACCATTGCCTTCATGTACAGTAAGCCCTTGCTTGAGTCAGAGGATAAGGGTATGGTTAGAACCAAGTGTTGATGTTGAGTTACATGACACACTGACAAACATCCCACCTACTGATACAGCCCATAAAACAGTGACTGATTCCCCTCATACAACCGCCCTTTTTACTGTACCTACCTCTCAGTAGTCTGCAGAGTGAATCCACCACACACCCAGTACAGGTACATGTTTCCCTAAGCGACCTCTCCTACCTCCAATGAAGGGAATTCAGAATAGGAGATCACACGGTCAAATAGGAGGTCACACATCAGACAGAGGTTACAACAGCGTTTGTTAGCAGATGGAAGCAGAGGAAGGACTCAAAGAACATTTCAGTGCTGCAGAGATAATCAGAAGTGTGCTCAGGATAATAAAAGATGATATCACAGGGGCTCCTACAATCCCACTCAAGAGAAAAGAACAGCACTGAGCTATTGCAAAAGTGAATGTGCACTAAACAGCATGAGCATGAGACACCACAACAAATGCAACAATGCACAGCTTGAGGTAAACACAATACAAGAGCCCAACACCCGGCAAGAGACCTCTGAGCAGAAACTACAACTGACACTATAAAACAGCTCACACCAAAATAGATGAACTCACCAGCATAAAAGAGTCCATGAAACAGCCAATGCAGTCATGGCAGTCAGACCACATGTACCAATGAATTATGACACCCAAAGGAGAAGAGCCTTATGGCTGTGTGGAACAGAGCCTCCCCAACTGTAGTAGCTGATACCCACCCTTATTAATCTACTCTGTGGTATCAGAGTAACAAAGCTGAGGCCATTGTGAATTCTATACAGACCCTGAGATCCAGTGTACAACAGGGACGCCTGACAACATTGTTCAAGGAGGTGAAAGACTACATCCAGGATCTCCCGGTGAAAGGTGGATAGTGAAGTCCAAGTCATACTGGGCTGCCTTAGGGACGAATGTTGTATCCCATACCTTGATTTCTGACCATATACATTATGTCTGTACAACTGTACTCATCATGAGTCTATGGGATACTCGCCTTACTATCTGCTTTATGGTCGGCATCACTGCCTTCCCATAGACTTGTTTGGTTTGCTGGAGCCAAGTGACAGAGGTAAATCCTATTATGAGAAGAAGGCGAGAGGAGAAGTATTGCAGCCCAAAGAGAAAGTGTTGGTCGGCAACATTGGCGAGCGAGGTGGCCCCAGGATGCTTTGATCATACTGGAAGAAAACAATCTATGTTGTGTAGAGACAGGTTGCAGACAATCCTGTGTACACTGTCTATCCTGACAGTGGTGCCAAATGCAAAACCATAACTCTGCATTGAAACCTGTTACTACTTGTAAATGACTTACTGACCCTCCCCCATGTACAGCCAGAGAAAAGACTGACACATCTGGTTCAGATGACAAATGATCTGGGGGTTATTGGATAACCTGCAAACAGGGTAGAGCAGCGAGCATCAGAACCAGTTACTGACAGACCTACCGTGACTCAGAGAGACGGCCCAAGTGCCAGTTCAACTGCGAGAGATCAACCTTGATCCATGAGAATCTGACCCATGTTACAGTCACAGTACTTGAGAGACCTACCACAGTCAGGAGGAATCCTGTCTGAGTACCTGTAAGGGAAGAAAGACAGCCTACAAATCACTACTTATCTGATCCAGTCCAACCACCTGTCATGACAGAGAGACAAACTCAAAGGCAACCTGAGGATGAAGACTTAAAGACGAAGACGAAATAAAGACTACCCAGAGACTTAGACCGGTTGAGCACAAAGAACCCCATTCCTGAGGAAGAAGAGCAACCTTGCAATTGCACACACACTGAGGTTAGACGGTCTACTAGGCAGAGAAAGCCAAGGCATATGAGACTCTAGGCCAACCTTCTCTACGAGCACACCCCACTGTCAAGAGTCACAACATTCAGCACACCTTACTTACCTGTGTGCACCTGATCACGTTCCTTCACCCTGCCCCCTTGCACCATAGATGCCACTCACAAACCCACACATGTATATTGATTAACAAAGGACTTTTTGAGTTTGGAAACGTCGGGAGACATTTGTATTTTGTCAGTGAGCGTGCCACAGAATGTGTGGTTACTTTATTGTTTTATATGGGGAGAATTGTGGCAAATTGCTGCTGATAATCTATTATTTTAGTCTTCCAAGGTCTTTCCATTTATATGCACTTATACTTAGAGTTAACTGTAGAAGGCAGCAGGGCCTGCTGGCTTCGCCCTGGGGTTTTTATGACAGTCACAATGTGCTCTCCTAACTCAAGGGAAAGAGAAGCCATGCTGTCCTGTCGGATCATTTGTCCTGTTTTTCAGCATCTACTAAACCAGTCCCACCCTTGGGACCTGTAACAGAAGCAATGTTAAGACAATACTGTCTCATCATAAAACACAACTACTACTGTTACTGTTTGATATGAGTTCAATAAAGCTCTGATATAAGCCGTTTTATGAATAAACTGTCCTACATATCAAAAGGATACTTTACACAAGTGAGTGGGTGTAGTAATAACTGCACAATGGGTTTAGGTATTCCCATTTTAACGCTAGACTATAGTTTATGGCAAACAGTTCAGCACATATGCAAACAAACACAACATGCACACACACGCACACACACACACACACACTCCCTACCTGTGTCTCTCTGTTGTGTCTCTCGGGATCTCTCTCGAAGCTCTCAGCGTAGATGCGGATGGTGGCCCCCGCCCCTCCTCCACTCCCACTCAGCCGAAACACCAGGCGAGCTGCATCGGTGAAGACGATCCTTAGACCCTGGAAACATGGAAGAAAGAGAGGGAGACACTTCACCCTGCATGCTTTATGATACCACACCAACACACACCATCATACAACAATCAAAATGATTGTCTAATAAAATATTGTATTACGATAGAGTCAGGTTCTTGATCATTCATTAGGTTTAAATGATCGCCATATTAGATACTTGTAAAAAAGGGTGGACAGCATACAGAGGAATCTCAGAGGATCATAAAACCACTTCAAACTACAGCAACTACAATCATCCACTAGATGTCACTAGTGTCAAGTGTACTGTATTCGTCTAGGAATGCTCCTCTGTTTTCCCCCCTCCCCTCAACCCTGACCATAGCACTGTTCATTAAGTTATGTAAGCTCACCAGTGATTGCTACAGTACTATTCACAGAAACCTTATGATGAAACCTACAGACTAAAATTTGTTTTCATCCTTGTCTCAACGTCCTCTACCGTTTACTCTTTCCTTGAACTTAATCACTTACACACTTAGAGGAAAAACAGGATATGGTTGCTTTGGGGCAACCAACTGCAACCCTGGCCGGTTGACATAAAGAGATAAGGCTCTTTGACTAATGCATGTGTGATGAGTCTTATCTGTCCTAAATTCCTCAGCGCCTGTCTCCTTATCCCTTCAGAGCAAAAGATGAGGGGAAAAGAACCTGCAATAAGTTTTGAGAAAAACAAGGAGCATGAATAAAAAGCATGTTCCAAACTTTACACACTTTAGAAAGTCACACCACGGACCAGCACCACTAACGCCTTGAATGACTCTGCTGTAGAGGCCACTTCCATCACCTCAGGGATATGAAGTACTACAGGTTATATATGTCTTGTTATTGGCAAAATATAGATCCAGGTCCTTTAAAAACAATACAAACATTAATGGGATGATTACTGGGAGTGGACACGCCACTCCTGCAGAACGCTAGCCCAACATCTGACTCAGCTTCATCATTTATAGACCATGGGATGAGAAGGAAAGCGTCTATGGAGCATTCCCCTTCCCCTTAATCCGAATTTGGCGAGGGAGGCTAACATGCCAGAGTCTCGGTCAGGAGGGACAGCGATAATGAGAGATGTCCGTCCGCCTGTCTGTCTGTCTTTCTATCTGTGTGTCTGTCGGCTCATCTCTAACAATAGAGAGGCTGTTATCAGGAAGCTGACTAATGCCTGTTAAAAACACCGTCCTCTACAGAGCTCAGACTGGAGCGCATACTAGCCACAAATGGTGTGTGTCGTCTGTCTGTGTCACTTTCAAAAATACAGTGATACATAGATAGATAGAGAGAGAGAGAGAGAGAGAGAGAGAGGGAGAGAGAGAGAGAGAGAGAGAGAGAGAGAGAGAGAGAGAGAGAGAGAGAGAGAGGGAGGCTGTATGCATTCTATGCAGCATGAATTCAGTAGCTGCTAATAAAGGCTGCCGTGCCATTGCTCTGTAAATCCCCACACTTTACGTGTGCGCGTGTTTGCGTGTTTGTGCTGGCCTGAGTGTGCCAACTGACGCCGCTCCTTCCCTCCCTCCCTTTCCAACTGACACAGAGAGAGAGAGAGAGAGAGAGAGAGAGAGAGAGAGAGAGAGAGAGAGAGAGAGAGAGAGAGAGACGACAGCTGATATAACCCTGTCCTGAGAGGAATGTGTGCTGTAATAATACACACTAGGGTAGCTGCGATGCTGCGAGGATTTACCAGTGAGGGAGAGACACAGGAGGGTGTTACATTTTAGGGTGACTGACTAACTAGCCGTGGAGCTGCTGTGGTCGTGGTGACCCTGTGGAGTGGGACAGTGGGACAGTGGGACAGTGGACGATGGTGTGGGGCTCGCACCTTTATGCTGTTACCAAATGCAAGTTGAGCGTGACGGACAAACCGCAGGCACAAACTCACCAGCAAACACACGTGTGAATGCACGCTGACAAATGGACAAATGGACTCACATACACACCGACGTGCACAATGTGTTTGTGTGTGTGTGTGTGTGTGTGTGTGTGTAGGGGGGGGTGGGGGGGTATTAGGTGGGGCCAGAGGCTGAGAAGTGTCGACGCCAGGGATGAGTTTCCACACATTCCTGGGCAGAACAGAGGGAGTCAGCTGGGCAAACTTCAGAGAGAAGGAGGGCTAGAGGGAGGGAGGGATGGACACATGAGGCGAAAAGAGGGAGGGATACAGGGGGAGAGGGAGAGAGGACAGAGGGTGGGGGGGGTATACAGAGCAGAGGCAGCCATCAATGAAGAAAAATCAGTGCAGAAGAAGTGCTGTACATGGGGGTGTGTGTATATGTATGTATCCATGTGTGTGTGTGTGTGTGTGTGTGTGTGTGTGTGTGTGTGTGTGTGTGTATGCCAATGTTTATGGTTTGAACCAGAAGATAGATTGCCATGCCCAAACATGGAACTTCAGTAATGACTTAGTGGGTGGTCTGGCTAGAAAGATGCTGATGGGTGAGTGAGTGAGTGTGTGTGTGTGTGTGTGTTTGTGTGAGTATGTCACAATGTGAGCATGAGAGAGAGAGAGAGAGTGTGTGTGTGTGTGTGTGTGTGTTTGGGGGCCTCCCTGACCTATTCAATGAACTAATTTCCTGCTAATGTCAGTGGGTGGTGTTGGGTGGTGTTGGGGGGCGGGGCAGTATATACATATATTAAATACATTAAATACATATACAGCCTCCCCACGTCTCTACTCCTCATTGAATCCTACCAGGCCTCTTTTGGCTTCTCTGTAACGTTTGTGGAGCAGAGCCCTTAGATCAATGATCAATGACGTCTACTACAAGAGGAGCTAAAGACCTTATTCCCACGGCGGCCATTTTTAGCTTTCGTCAAACTTGGGTGGAAAGCTCTACCCAGAAGAGCAAGCAGAGCCCAGCTATGTCCTACTGCTGTGTACTACCAAGATACACATCTTGCAGATTTGGGGAATTGGACAAACAATCATTCACAGATTCCCTACTGAAAAACGGAAAAACTTGGCTAAAACTAAAAAATAAGCTAGCTAACCTCCCTGCTAAATTCAAGCGGTCATTGTAATTTTTCAAAAAATGGACGTTATTAGGTCAGTTCTCCTCTCTTGAGTGTTGTCCTTCCTTCCATTCCTCTCCCATCCTCCCCACTCCTTTCCACTCTTGCTTGTTTTCCACCTTCCTCGTCCCCTCTGTGTCTTTGAGCCCGAGCTGACCTGGTTTCGAGCCACAGTTCCATCCACGGGGTCGATGTACTCGAAGTTGTCGGCCCGCTCCACGCTGTATATGTGGTCTCCTACAGCAAACTTCTGGCTGGTGAAGGCCTTGTCTGAGATTACTGCCTCCAGATCTCTCATTAGGAAGAAGGCTGCTCGGGGGTCCAGGCCCTCGTAGTCAAACCTGACATGGCAATCACAAGACACACAAACACACACATATATACCCAAGAATAGACAATGTGTAGACGATCTAGATGCTCACCACACACTCTCAAAAGCAATTCAACTCTCATTTCAGAAACTGTTTACATTCCAGTACAGTTGCTAACTTTCCCCTACTCTGCCACGGGCACATTTTGACACATAGATTTTCCTCCAAATGATGCCAGAGCTTTGTGTTTGGGGATATTTCTGGGGTCTGGTCCTTGACCTGTCCTCCGTGTCCTCTCCATCTACGTGCTGTGGAAAAGCCTGTGGCAGATTAGAGAAGTTCTGTGTGGGA